>JAIGNY010000491.1:157500-292500 GCA_020152595.1 Chiridota heheva
CTGTTTGTCACCTCTAGATCTGGCGCCGAAAGCTGGATACACCACTGCCCACAAGGGGCCCATGGGTACAGCTCCAGAACCTGCGAATTTTAGCTTTTGATCAGCTCATTTTCAGGGAGAATCACAAATCAAATTCTAGACTTAAAATATGCGTTTTTATTTGGTGGGCATTGGGTGGGTGCGGGGAACAGAGGTAGGAGGTTGGGCACGTCACAATGACAAACATACAAGGGAACATTTTGGGTCAAATTCGGGCACCTTCCCATCGAAGGCGGAGTGTACAACCCCGGCACCCCACCTTCTGGATCCGCCCATGGTCGTTTATTTTTTATTCAAATCATGATCTAAAATTTCATTCGAAAATCTTGCCCACAAATTTTGAAAACCGAAACAAAAATAGAGAAACATATTTTAAACGAAAATCACACACACACAGAAAAAAGCACAGCCATGCACCTCATCTTCATGCCTAAATTGGGACTGCAAATATTAATATGTATGTGAAAGCCATGTTACCTAAAATTCGGGTACTTTGAAAACAAATCGGGCAAATTTAGTTGACACCCCCTCCCATGTGTGAACGTTCGCGACACCCCTGGCCCTGAGCCCAACCCCAGTCCCTGCCCAATGCCAACATGGCACGCCAGGCCTAGGCCTAATGCATGCATGGGTTGCAGAATGAACAGAGACTGTCGCTGCATGCATATCGTAGTAACTATATTCTCGATAAGGTTTTAGAGTCCTGCAGCAGCTAAAGCTGGAGGCTAGGGCGAAAGAACTACATAACAAATTTGAGCCGTCCTCTCTTCAGCTCTTCCATGCATCACATGTACTTGTGAGCCATCCTCTCTTCATCTCTTCCATGCATCACATGTACTTGTGAGCCGTCCTCTCTTCAGCTCTCCTATGCATTACCTGTACTTTAGGCCATCCTCTCTTCAGCTCTTCCATGCATCACATGTACTTGTGAGCAGCTAGTCCCCTTCAGCTCTTCTGCATCACATGTACTTGTGAGCCGTCCTCTCTTCAGCTCTTCCTTGCATCACATGTACTTGTGAGCAGCTGGTCCTCTTCAGCTCTTCCGCATCACATGTACTTGTGAGCCGTCCTCTCTTCAGCTCTTCCATGCATCACATGTACTTGTGAGCCGTCCTCTCTTCAGCTCTTCCATGCATCACATGTACCTGAGCCGTCCTCTCTTCAGCTCTTTCATGCATCACATGTACTTGTGAGCCGTCCCCTCTTCAGCTCTTCCATGCATCACATGTACTTGTGAGCCGTCCTCTCTTCAGCTCTTCCATGCATCATACGTACTTGTGAGCCGTCCTCTCTTCAGCTCTTCCATGCATCACATGTACTTGTGAGCCGTCCTCTCTTCAGCTCTTTCATGCATCACATGTACTTGTGAGCCGTCCCCTCTTCAGCTCTTCCATGCATCACATGTACTTGTGAGCCGTCCTCTCTTCAGCTCTTCCATGCATCACACGTACTTGTGAGCCGTCCTCTCTTCAGCTCTTCCATGCATCACATGTACTTGTGAGCCGTCCTCTCTTCAGCTCTTTCATGCATCACATGTACTTGTGAGCCGTCCTCTCTTCAGCTCTTCCATGCATCGCATGTACTTGTGAGCCATCCTTTCTTCAGCTTTTCGATGCATTACATGAACTTGTGAGCCGTCCCCACTTCAGCTCTTTCATGCATCACATGTACTTGTGAGCCGCCCTCTCTTCAGCTCGTCCATGCAACACATGTACTTGTGAGCCGTCCTCTCTTCAGCTCTTCCATACATCACATGTACTTGTGTGCCATCCAATCTTTAGCTCTTTCATGCATCACATGTACTTGTGAGCCATCCTCTCTTCCATGCATCACCTGTACTTGTGAGCCGTCCTCTCTTCAGCTCTTCCATGCATCACACGTACTTGTGAGCCATCCTCTCTTCAGCTCTTCCATGCATCACATGTACTTGTGAGCCGTCCTCTCTTCAGCTCTTCCATGCATCACATGTACTTGTGAGCCATCCTCTCTTCAGCTCTTTCATGCATCACATGTACTTGTGAGCCGTCCTCTCTTCAGCTCTTCCATGCATCACATGTACTTGTGAGCCGATCCTTTCTTCAGCTTTTCGATACATTACATGAACTTGTGAGCCGTCCCCTCTTCAGCTCTTCCGCATCACATGTACTTGTGAGCCGCCCTCTCTTCAGCTGGTCCATGCAACACATGTACTTGTGAGCCATCCTCTCTTCCATGCATCACCTGTACTTGTGAGCCGTCCTTTCTTCAGCTCTTCCATGCATCACACGTACTTGTGAGCCATCCTCTCTTCAGCTCTTCCATGCATCACATGTACTTGTGAGCCGTCCTCTCTTCAGCTCTTCCATGCATCACATGTACTTTTGAGCCGTCTTCTCTTCAGCTCTTCCATGCATCACATGTACTTGTGAGCCGTCCTCTCTTCAGCTCTTCCATGATCACGTGTGCTTGTGTGTGATAGCAATTAACATGAGCACAGGGTAATCAAAATATCCGATTAGCGTATACAATGTATACTTGGAATAGTTCTGTAATATGCTTGTCAGTTTATGATCATAAATGTGGGGTCAGTGCCAGTCAGTGCCGGTATGTCTCATCTGTGTGCGACTGTCTCGGAAATGTTGACATATTAACCCAATTAGGCTGAAAGAAAGTCCTTTCAAGCTCACACAAAAATAGATGGAAATAAACATAAATAATGCCTTTACAAACATATAATATATTTCATACCTAACAAAAACATGCATTTCCGCCATAAAAAAAAATAAAGAAAATTAATAGATAAAAAGACAAATAAATAGATAAATAAATAAATAAATACATAAATTAATAAATAAATAAATAAATAAATAAATAGATAAATAGATAAATAAATAAATAAATAAATAAATAAATAAATAAATAAATAAATGAATAAATAAATAAATAAATAAATAAATAAATGAATGAATAAATAAATAAATAAATAAATAAATAAATAAATGAATGAATAAATAAATAAATAAATAAATAAATAAAAAAATAAATAAATAAATAAATAAATAAATAAATAAATAAAAAAAATAAAAAAATAAATAAATAAAATAAATAAATAAATAAATAAATAAATAAATAAATAAATAAATAAATAAATAAATAAATAAATAAATAAATAAATAAATAAATAAATAAATAAATAAATAAATACAAAAACATAGTTTCATGGTAGAAGCGCTGTTTTTCTATGGCGGAAACACTTGATGGCGGAAACCCAGTACATTCTTTTCGAATGTAGTAGAAGTGCAACACCTCCCCCCCCTCCCCTTCCCCCACAAAAAGATTCACACCCACCGAGTACTTGCTCCCCAACCGAACAGGAATACAACTTTCTCGGGCTTCGACTTGATCAATTGATTTTCAAAAGTAATCTGCTTTTCAAAATTGCAAAAAAAACAAGTGATTTTCGACTTTCAGTTTAAATTTCCTAAAAATAAATCACTTGGTTTTGATTGTAGAGAGCACCTTTGGCTTGTTTTCCCGCAGTTTAAATACCTACACAAGTTTTTTTTCCTCAGGCCGCCGTCTTTTAATGATAAGTGACTCAGCCTGCAGACTCAACTCTGTTTTTTATAACAAACAGTAGGCCTAAGATTTTACATTGATGATTTGAAATTTTGAATCCGGGTTTTGAATGCAAACTTTATTGGATCCGCAATTAAACTATTGCACTTCTATTTGACTTAACACCTTTTTAAAGGATTAGTTCAGTGCTCAAGCAAGTACATCCTATATGAAAGAGGACTTCAAAAGAAACAAAATGGTGAAGAAAGCGTTCAAAAATCTTATTCCGTTTAGGAGATATTTAAGTTTAAAGTTTGGTATTATTTCTGTAGACACGACTGAAATCAGATTGGTTGTGATGTCACAGCCTCAGATTCCTCAAAGCCTTTATATATTTTAAAGAAAGTTTTTTTTCTTCAATATTTAAATGATTTTTCCTCAAACTTTCTTCAGGTGGTATATTATAAATACCTTCCTGGATTCAGTTTTACTACTTTTTTGACATTACCCATGGCTTTTAAGCCACAAAATCAGAGGACAAAATATGATAAAATACATAAACTTTAAAGAATCTGAGGCTATGACATTACAAGTAGTCTGATTTCAGTCGTTTTGACCCAAATGATACCAAACTTTAAACTTAAATATCTCCTTAATGGAATAATTTTTTTGAATGCTTTCTGTTTGTTTTGAAGTCCTCTTTTATATAAGATAAACATACTTGACAACTGAACTAATCCTTTAAAGTATCTGTACTGTCACGGTGTTTTTGCTAGAAAAGTTTAAACGTATGTCATTAGGCTGCTTTTTTTGCTTTAGATCGAATAAATACTGATACAGGAAATATAATTAGTAACACAGATTAAATTGGAATTTCTTGAATAATCAGTCAAGTCAGCTACCAAAGTTACAAACGACGTTTTCAAAATCGGTGAGTTCAAAAATGTAAACACCAGCAATGTACACGATGCGATGAGTAACGCAACTAGACTCGATCCCGAGTGCAGTGGGTCTTACTCCTTGAAACGGGCAGTACGTAGCGACGACAAATATTACCCAACTAACGTTGCGGCAACTAGACAACTTGCCTGAAGTGAGCTGTACAAAATGGCTACGAGCGAAATTGGTGTGGAAATACCAAGGAAAAATAAAAACAAGTATCGTGGTTGGTTGACCATACGGCGGACAAAACCGAAACATAAGTACAACTTTCACAATGGATTATCTCAAGGCGAACACTTACCATACATCCCTGCTAATGAAGACACGGAGGAAGACATACCTACTCTGCTAAGACGGTTAAAAGTGAGCCTATAATATTTAATGTGGGAATTTCAATAGGGAAATGAATGTTACTTTCCAAACAATTAAATGTTGTTCAGTGGCGTAGAAATCGAAGGTGCGGGGGAGGAAGGAGGGGGGGGGGGGCAACAAGTACCATTATGGCCCCCAATAGTAAAGGTCTAACAAATTGATTTTGAAGAGTAAGATTCCATATTTTCTTCCGGAAATCTTCAATTTTCGAGAAATCTTCAATTTTTTATGAAAGTCGTTTCAATTTTCGAAAAGTGTTCTTCAATTAAAGGAATTTATTTTCATTTCTCTTGAAATTTGCTTTAATTTTCGGGACATTTTCCTCATTTTTTGTATCTTCATTTTCGGGAAGTTTGCATCAATTCACGTAAAATTGCCTTCATTTTTTGTGAAATTTAAAGTTTTCTTTATTTTCGGGAATTTTGCATCAATTCTCTTGAATTTGTCTTTAATTTTCGTAAAATTGCCTTCAATTTTCTTGAAATTTGCTTCAATTTTTGTGAAACTTGAATCAATATTTGTGAAATGTCCTTTTTTTTTTCATTTTCAGGAAATTTGCGTCAATTTTCGTAAAATATCCTTCAATTTTTTTAAAATTTCCTTTATTTGGGAAAATTTTCGTCAGTGTTGGGGAAATTTCCATTTTCATTTTTTTTCTCGTGAAATGTCCTCAATCCATTTTCGGGAAATTTAACCAAATTTTCAATAATTTTATGACCCCCCCCCCCCCCCACCACCCTCATACTTTACAAATAGTTTTACTGTGATAAAAGATTTGTACATTTTTTGTATATTTGTTGAGACAAAAATCTGACCCCCCTATGTCAAATATCTTCCTACGCCGTTGTAGCTACATGTATATTATATATATTCTCATACTGATAGTGAAACCAGCCAGTGTGATGGTGATAATACATTAGACATAGGCCTAAATATTTTTTGATTGATTTGGCATTTGATGTTGTTGTTGATGAGCATGTGAAGCATAATGCGAACCTACTGTACATGTATGTAATGGCGATTTCATCCGTCGGTCTGTTTATCCGTCCATCCACAGTTTGTTAAAGTTTCTTTAGATATCCTCATGGAAGCCTGGAATTTCCTTAAAAAATGTTAAAATTGTTTATAGACCTTTAGACGTACTAAGGAGACGACGTACTAAGGAGACGACGTACTAAGGAGACGACGTACTAAGGAGACGACGTACTAAGGAGACGACGTACTAAGGAGACGGCGACTAAGGAGACGACGTGCTAAGGAGGCGCGTACTAAGGAGACGACGTACTAAGGAGACGACGTACTAAGGAGACGACGTACTAAGGAGACGACGTACTAAGGAGACGACGTACTAAGGAGACGACGTACTAAGGAGACGACGTACTAAGGAGACGACGTACTAAGGAGACGACGTACTAAGGAGGCGACGTGCTAAGGAGACGCACGACTAAGCTAAGACGGCGACTAAGGAGACGGCGTACTAAGGAGAGGCGGCGACTAAGGAGACGACGTACTAAGGAGGCGGCGTACTAAGGAGACGACGTACTAAGGAGCGGCGTACTAAGGAGACGGCGTACTAAGGAGACGGCGCACTAAGGAGACGACGTACTAAGGAGGCGGCGTACTAAGGAGACGGCGTACTAAGGAGGCGGCGTACTAAGGAGACGACGTACTAAAGGAGACGACGACTGAGGAGCGGCGTACTAAGGAGACCACGTACTAAGGAGACGGCGTACTAAGGAGGCGTACTAAGGAGGCGACGCGTAAGGAGGCGTACTAAGGAGGCGTACTAAGGAGGCGTACTAAGGAGGCGTACTAAGGAGGCGTACTAAGGAGGCGAGGGCGTAAGGAGGCGCACGAAGAGGCGCACTAAGGAGGCGGAGAGGCGCGCACTAAGGCGCACCTAAGGAGCGCGCGACTAAGGAGGCGCGCAAGGCAGAGGCGCACTAAGGAGGCGCACAAGGAGGCGCGCAAGGAGGCGCACAGGAGGCGCACCAGGAGGCGCACCAGGAGGCGCACCTAAGGAGGGCGCGCAGGCGCGACTAAGGGAGCGCAGGCGCAGGGGGCGCACTAAGGAGGCGCGCAGGAGGCGCGAGGCGCACCAGGAGGCGACAGGAGGCGCAGGAGGCGCGCAGGCGGAGGCGCACCAAGGAGGCGCCAGGAGGCGGGGCGCGCAAGGAGGCGCTAAGGAGGCGCACCAGGAGGCGCACCAGGAGGCGCGCAAGGAGGCGCACCAGGAGGCGCGCAGGAGGCGCAGGGCGAGGCGCGCAGGGAGGCGCAGGCGCGCAGGAGGCGCAGGGCGCGCAGGAGGCGCACCAAGGAGGCGCACCAAGGAGGCGCACCAAGGAGGCGCACCAAGGAGGCGCAGGGGCGCAAGGAGGCGCAGCAAGGAGGCGCGCAGGAGGCGCGCAGGAGCGCGCAGGGCTCAAGGAGGCGCGCAGGAGGCGCGCAGGAGGCGCGCAGGAGGCGCGCAAGGCGCGCAGGGGCGCGCAGGAGGCGCGCAGGAGGCGCGCAGGAGGCGCGCAGGAGGCGCGCAAGGAGGCGCGCAAGGAGGCGCGCAAGGAGGCGCGCAAGGAGGCGCGCAAGGAGGCGCACAGGAGGCGCGCAGGAGGCGCGCAGGAGGCGCGCAGGAGGAGGCGCACGCAAGGAGGCGCGCAAGGAGGCGCGCAAGGAGGCGCACCAGGAGGCGCGCAAGGAGGCGCGCGCAAGGAGGCGCGCAGGAGGCGCGCAGAGGCGCACCAAGGAGGCGCGCAAGGAGCGCGAGGCGCGCAAGGAGGCGCGCAAGGAGGCGCGCAAGGAGGGCGCAAGGAGGCGCACCAAGGAGGCGCACCAAGGAGGCGCACCAAGGAGGCGCACCAAGGAGGCGCACCAAGGAGGCGCACCAAGGAGGCGCACCAAGGAGGCGCACCAAGGAGGCGCACCAAGGAGGCGCACCAAGGAGGCGCACCAAGGAGGCGCACCAAGGAGACGCACCAAGGAGACGCACCAAGGAGACGGACCAAGGAGACGGACCAAGGAGACGGACCAAGGAGACGGACCAAGGAGACGGACCAAGGAGACGGACCAAGGAGACGGACCAAGGAGACGGACCAATGAGACGGACCAAAGAGACGTACCAAAGAGACGTACCAAAGAGACGTACCAAAGAGACGTACCAAAGAGACGTACCAAAGAGACGTACCAAAGAGACGTACCAAAGAGACGTACCAAAGAGACGTACCAAAGAGACGTACCAAAGAGACGTACCAAAGAGACGTACCAAAGAGACGTACCAAAGAGACGTACCAAAGAGACGTACCAAAGAGACGTACCAAAGAGACGTACCAAAGAGACGTACCAAAGAGACGCGTGCCAAAGAGACGCACCAAAGAGACGCACCAAAGAGACGCACCAAAGAGACGCACCAAAGAGACGCACCAAAGAGACGCACCAAAGAGACGCACCAAAGAGGCGTACCAAAGAGCGTACCAAAGAGGCGCACCAAAGAGACGTACCAAAGAGACGTACCAAAGAGACGTACCAAAGAGACGTACCAAAGAGACGTACCAAAGAGACGTACCAAAGAGACGTACTAAAGGCTGAAGACAAGTTTCCTTAAAAAGTCTGCAAACCATTTGATATTATTCATCAGCCCTGAAAAATGTAGGTATCATGTTTGACCCTTGTATGAATGTGAATTCCCAGGTCTCTGCAATCTGTCGTTCTGTTAATTTTCATTTGTGTAATATTTCTAGAATCCACAGTACATTGATCAAATTACATGTGCTCATGCAGTGCGATCTCTCGTCCAACGTTTGCAAAGACTTCAAAATCGTGCAATGCGCATTATTCTGTGTGTTAATAGACGTGCTAGGGCTTCTGAATCTGAATCGGTTAAGTCGGCAAAAATCCTTCAAGAGGACATAAACGCCAACCGAGCGTAAAAAGTATGAGTAAAAAATAATGAAAATAAAAATAGAAAACTAGTTAGCAATACAAGTGTTAGTAAGTTTAGCTTTGAAACAGTTGAGACTTGGTGCATGTACAATGTCTGACGGTAAAGCATTCTAATCCTTTAGTGTGTGAGGGAAGAAAGAGTGTTTATATACATTCTTTTTAGCATAGGGAACCTGGAAATTAAGGTCATGATTATTTCTTGTATTACTGTAGCTCTGACGGTGGGGATAAGTTCATCTTTATTGATGGCAACAAGATCGTTATTGATTTTATGTAGCATATGTAGCTGGGTGTTGTATTTTCTTGTTTTTAGCAGGGGCTAATCTAATTTATGAAGCATGTTTTTTACACTAGATTTATAAGAGTAGTCTGCCATTCAGAACCTGGCTGCTCTCCTTTGAATAGATTCAAGTTTATCCACATTGCACTGGTGATGGGGGTCCCAGACTGCTGATGCGTACTCAAGTACTGGCCTGACTAGAGCTTTATAAGCAGTGAATTTAACGTCGGTGGGACAGTTTGAGAGGCTACGTTTTAATAGGCCAAGTACAGAGTTAGCTTTTTTGGTTATGTTATGTATATGTTTATCCCATCTAAGTTTATTATCAATTTCAACACCAAGGTATGGGTGGGAGTTGATATGTTTTAGTAGCTGGTTGCATAAGGTATAAACAGGTGATGACGAGATGTAGCATTTAGAGGGGTTGAAATTTATTTGCCATTTGTTTTGCCATTGTTCAAGTTTGTTAAGATCATCTTGGAGGATTTGTTGGTCAGAGGGGTTATCAATTGTTCTGTACACAAGGCAGTCATCAGCAAACAGTCTAACTGTGCTGTCTATATTATCGAGATGTCATTGACATATAAATGGAAAAGTAATGAACCCAAAACAGTACCTTGTGGTACACCAGATAAAACACTTCTCCCCTCTTAGGTGTTCTTTATTGGGTGCCCATCCAGCAGATAATCGATTTTAAGATCTTACTGAATGTGTACAATTGCATTCAAAACAAGGCACCTTTATACCTTCAAGATCTGCTGCATGTTTATGAGCCTGGGCGTTGGGTCTTAGATCTAACAATGATGTCACTCGCCTTGTGGTGCCAAGAACTAATTGCGTTAGTGCTACTGTCTTAAGTCAACATTTGTGGAATACTACCTATCGCTATCTGCCAGGCTCCAACTGTTTATACTTTTAAAAAGGCCATCAAGACTTGTCTTTTTTCTACTGAATTATTCTGATGCTGTATATAATTTTTATTTTCTAGTTTTGGGATTTTACCAATTTTAGTGTGCTTGTATACTGTCCTGCAATTCTTTTACTTTTGATATTGTATATTCAGATTTTTTTCTATGTGCTATCAATTTTATTGTAAAGCGCCGTGATCCACTGGAGAGGAGCTATATAAATAAGTGCAATAATAATAATAATAATAATAGTACTAGTACTACTACTACTACTACTACTACTACTACTACTACTACTACTACTACTACTACTACTACTACTACTACTACTACTACTACCACTACCACCACCACCACTACTACCACCACCACCACCACCACCACCACCACCACCACCAGCACCACCACACCACCACCACCACCACCACCACCACCACCACCACCACCACCACCACCACCACCACCACCACCACCACCACCACCACCACCACCGCTGCCGCCGCTGCCACCACCACCACCACCACCACCACCACCACCACCACCACCACCACCACCACCACCACCACCACCACCACCACCACCACCACCACCACCACCACCACCACCACCACCACCACCACCACCACCACCACCACCACCACCACCACCACCACCACCACCACCACCACCACCACCACCACCACCACCACCACCACCACCACCACTACTACTACTACTACTACTATTTCTGAGAAAATAACTGTCAGATGATATACTTTTCCAATATTCTTCAGAGATACTCAATCGTCTCTTGTAACACTTGAGGTTGAAAAGCCTTAAAATTCTTCAAAATATTTTTGAAGAAATTGCAGAATACCCCATGTTTCTGGTGTTCCAGAATCTATGGAAATGGGTCTACACTGGGTCAATGGTATCAGTCGAAGAGGTCTCACTTGACCTGAAATCTTTAAACATAATGACGTCATATGAATTTAAATCCAGCGGCAAAATTTGAATTCACTGCTCATGCTTGTTTTGCCCAAGTTTCTCGCAGTTTTAAACGAATCAATGCAACGATGTCCAGAAATAGAAAGAGCATTGTTTAAGCTACAAGGCAACCTGATTTGTTCTCACTTCGAATCAATCAAACTTAAGAAATGGCCTACACTTTAGGCAAGGGTCGGCCACTTTTTGTCTCATGAAAACACTAAAAATAGGCCATTTAACGCATTTCTAAAATGAACAAAACTGGTTCCATGACACCAACAGAATCCTCTCCCCTCATTAAAGCGGCTTCCGGAAACGTCACAATACCCTGGACCAGTTAACCACGCTCGACACCGCTATCTGGGAATCCTTTGCAAAATAGGAACACCTCATTGCCATCTTTTTCGACCTCGAGAAAGCTTTCGACACTACTTGGAAATACGGCAGGAATTACCCTGCAAGCTTCACACATAGGCCTCAGAGGCCACCTCCCCTTTTTTTTATTTAAAACTGTCTCTCACCCAGGCAGTTCCAAGTTAGTATTGGCCACACCCTCTCCGACCCCTACCCCCAAGAAGAGGGTGTCCCCCAAGGCAGCATCTTTCCTACTCTCTTCAACCTGAGCATTAACAACATCGTGGACAACCTTGGCCCCAACATCAAATGTGCCCTCTACGTGGACGACTTCACCATCTTCTATTCCTCCCCTAGCTTTTCTTTTGTCGAAAATAGGCTCCAACTTAGCCTCAACCGGCTGCAAGACTGGTGCAACAATAACAGTTTTAAATTCTCTAAAGACAAGACAGTCTGCATGCACTTCTGTCATTTCAACAACCTCCACCCCAACCCGGACCTCATGCTCAATTGCAATCACATCCCTTAAGTTGACCACACTATGTTCCTGGGTTTAAACCTAGACCCCAAGCTCTCATACATGCAATACATTACCAACCTGAAACACAAATGCAACAGCTTCCTCAATATTCTCCACCTCCTCTCCAACACCACTTGGAGTACGGACCCCCACACTCTCCTCAAAATCTTCAAGCTTACCATTCGTGCCAAGCTTGACTACGGCAATATTGTCTACTGTGCCGCTTACAACTCTTACCTCAACCACATCAACACCATCGAAAATAAAGCCCTCAGGCTTTGCCTGGGTGTCTACAGGACCTCCCCCATAACTAGCCTTCACAATGAAGCCAATGAACCCCCCTTCTTGCTAAGGTGTAGAAAGCGTAGCCTTTCCTATGCTTTTAGAGCCCTCACCAACACTCAAAACCTTGTATACAACCTCATTAGGAACCCCAATTTCTCCACCCTCTTTGATAGGAATAAAACCCTATCCCCTCCCTTAAGCTTACACATTAGACCCGACCTCCACCATCTTGGCATCAGTCCCGCCACTCTTGGCACCTTCTCCTGGCCCACTTTTCTTTCCTGGGCTACCCCTTCCCTTCCATCCACCTGGGCCTCTCCACTCATCCCAAACCCACCCCAACCTCCACAACCAAGTCAAAGACCAACTCTCAAACTACACATCCATCTATACTGATGGCTTCAAGGAAGGCGACAAGACAGCTGTTGCCGTCATCCAAGACATCACTCTCAGTAGCAGGCTTCGCAACTACTTGCCATCTTCTTGGCCGAGGCCAAGGCCATCCTACTCGCCATCAATTATAATGAGTACTCCCCGCTCAGCTACTTTGACTATCTTCTCAGACTCGAAGTCTGTCGTTACTTTTTTACTCAGTCTTAAGTGGGATAACCCCACATCCCACCTCCTCTATAAACTCCTCCCCCCCCTCATACCCCCCCTCCCTCCTCTGCAGGGAAAGTATTATTTTCTTCTGGATACCCAGCCATCTTGGCATCCCTGGCAATGACAGAACTGATTCAGTCCCATTTCCTAAAACCCTTTCTGACATCAAACTGCTTATCGCTCTCCTTGTTTGTAACAGCTGGCAAACCTCATGGGGCTCCTAAATTGATAACAAACTCCATGACATCCAGCTCACCATTCAAACCAAACCCACCATCCACAATCTCTCCCGTATCGACAACGTCCACATTACCCACCTTAGAATAGGACACACCCACCTCACTCACTCCCACCTCCTTACTGGCTCCCCACCCATCTGCAACATTGCCATTGTCCCCTCACAGTCCACCATGTCCTCCTTACCTGCTCCCTGTACAACTTCCCCAGAGCTTCCCTTACCCCTCACAACTCCATAGCCGATCTCTTCCAGAAAAATCCTCTGGATAAAATTATCTCCTTCCTACAACCATATTTAGTCCTCCTCTCCCACCCCTTCTACCTATATTTAACCCTTTTTTGCACCTCCTCTTTCGATCCCAGCCTCCTGGCTATTTCTCTCAGACTTCTATTTTCTTTTCTTCCTATCTCTGATATGATCTAACCTCGCAGGCACAATTTGACCCTCGCTGTCATGGTGCAGTTAAGCCCTCATCAAACAAACAAACAACAATATAAGCCATAAATCTGCATTAAGTTAGGCCGAACACCTGTTTTTACAAGCTGTGAAACTCACCCAGAAATTCACTGACAAAAAAGCTTTGATTGTTATTTTCACCACAAATAAATGCAAAGATTACCTGATGAGTCCAATAAATTGCGCAAAAAAGGAAAACATATGCGGAATAAATTAACAAAAATGTTTTAAAGTTGCTGAAATTTCAGCGTGGTTTGCAAAACATGGCCATTTTCCAGAGGATTGTATCAAATACAGTACAGTTGGGATTATGGCTGGTAGGAATATACGGTATAGCTGGTGCACGGAAGCACTTTTGAAACTTTTACAGCACGATTTTAATTGTTGGAAACATATCAAAATGCTTGCAAGACACAGCACATTCACTTGCTGATGTATTATTTCTACATCTGTTTAAAGGGTGTTGCAACCATGGATCATTATTTTTGAGGCCCTACGGGTAATTTGAAGACATATTACAAGGCCCCTACTCAAGTTTTGTGACATTCCTTGCTTATATTTGGGCCGGCCATTGTGATGGTTATGCGGTGGTTAATATAGGGCTAGAACCAGTTCCGCAAAAAACATTTTCCATAATTTTTTTCTCTCAACACTTTGAGGTCTGATATTTTATATTTTGTATGGGGTTGTAGTTTTTCCTGCTTCTTACACTACTGCTTCCCAGTTACAATGAAATATGTTTGTGTGACTGTTGAATTTGTTAGAATAGGGGAGGAGTACAATACATAGCTGTCTGTACAATACTTACATTTTAGACCTGACAGAAATTCAATGAAGATGTTTGGCTGTACCAGAAATAGATCCTTAGATTAAATTTCAGCTATGCAATCCTATTAGATTGGCGAATTACTACCTTGGATCTAATATGCGATTGTGCCTGCAGGGATCTAAGTCTCTGTTACCTGTGTGGAGTATTTTCACTAGCTCTTCTAGGATAGAAGGTTTTCTTGTTTTTGTCTTTTATTTTATACCACTTTTTGGATGTTTCAATATAGCTAATTATAGCTAGAGTTTCACACCCTGTGACCCTGCTACAGTGGCATCTACTGAGTTTTCAGTTAGTGAAGGACGGGGAGGAGCCTTGGGTAGGGCGTGTTAATTTGATTTGGGAGGTAAACCACCCATTGTGTATTTATAATTTTACCCACCTCTACCAAAAAGTATGTTTATTTTTTACTCTCATAAAAACAATATATATATGAACTAAGAATATAATTGTTGGGGTTATTTACCAACCGTCTGTATCTGTAACAATACTGCATAACACTCCAGTGGTGGAGTCAAGCACGCAGAAACTGGTGTGTGCATGTAAAACTGGTGTGCGAACTGGTGTGCGCATGATTTGTTCTCCAGACAAATCTGTCAAAGACATCAATAATGCAATTTCTAATTGTCTAGAGGTATTAAATCATGAATTGTCTAGATTTCTAATTGTCTAGAGGTATTGAATCATGAATTGTCTAGATATCTAATTGTCTAGATGTATTAAATCATGAATTGTCTAGATTTATAATTGTCTAGAGGTATTAAATCATGAATTGTCTAGATATCTAATTGTCTAGAGGTATTAAATTATGAATTGTCTAGATTTCTAATTGTCTAGAGGTATTAAATCATGAATTGTTCAGATTTTTAATTGTCTAGATGTATTAAATCATGAATTGTCTAGATTTCTAATTGTCTAGAGGTATTAAATCATGAATTGTCTAGATATCTAATTGTCTAGAGGTATTAAATCATGAATTGTCTAGATTTTTAATTGTCTAGAGGTATTAAATCATGAATTGTCCAGATTTCTAATTGTCTAGAGGTATTAAATCATGAATTGTCCAGATATCTAATTGTCTAGAAGTATTAAATCATGAATTGTCTAGATATCTAATTGTCTAGAGGTATTAAATCATGAATTGTCTAGATATCTAATTGTCTAGAGGTATTAAATCATGAATTGTCTAGATTTTTAATTGTCTAGAGGTATTAAATCATGAATTGTCTAGATTTCTAATTGTCTAGAGGTATTAAATCATGAATTGTCTAGATATCTAATTGTCTAGAGGTATTAAATCATGAATTGTCCAGATTTTTAATTGTCTAGAGGTATTAAATCATGAAAATAAAGAGTGTTTTCTGATGGGCGATTTTAACATTAACAGTATCTCAAATATCAGAGCAATAGATTATATATTTTACTTTTAAAAGTATTTTCAATATGTCATTTTGTGACGCAAGTATAAACTAGAATATTAGTACTCTCTAGAGCGCATACCTCTGCCAGTTGCAATTGATGATGATGGTGATGGTGATGCTGATGCTGATGGCGACATTTATTTATATGAGGCGCCTTTTTCCAGGAGTTACAAAGCTCCTAGAATGTTGCAACACAGTCCAGATCAACGTAATAACAATAAACAAATGAAGAGAACAAAAGTTACACTGTATCATATAAATGTTGCATGGTAAATATTTAAAGGCATTGAGTTCCATACATGGGAAGCGGCAGCAGAAAATGCACGTGAACCAGCTTTAGTGTTGATGCGATGCTCAGCCAGGAAGTTCTCTGAAGAGGAGCGAAGGGCACGCGATGGAACATAAAGTTGCAGACTGTCGGATGGTGACTGATGAATGAGTGATTTGTAGACACGAAGACAAATTTTAAGATCATCTCGTATAAACACAGAAAGTCAATGCAATGTGTTGAGTAGAGGTGAGGCATGATCATAGTGATCAATGCAATGTGTGAGCAGAGGTAAGGCATGATCATAGTGATCAATGCAATGTGTGAGCAGAGGTGAGGCATGATCATAGTGATCAATGCATTTTGTTGAGCAGAGGTGAGGCATGATCATAGTGATCAATGCAATGTGTTGAGCAGAGGTGAGGCATGATCATAGTGATCAATGCAATGTGTTGAGCAGAGGTGAGGCATGATCATAGTGATCAATGCAATTTGTTGAGCAGAGGTGAGGCATGATCATAGTGATCAATGCAATGTGTTGAGCAGAGGTGAGGCATGATCATAGTGATCAATGCAATGTGTTGAGCAGAGGTGAGGCATGATCACGGCGATGATTCTTGGCTGCTTTATTTTGCATTTTCTGGAGGCGATTTGCATTCTTCTTTGTAATACCTTTTAATAGAGAATTACAATTGTCAAGTCGTGCCAGAATGAGAGATCATACAACTGAGTGACCGGTGTCTTCGTCGATGTAAGGGTTAATCTTTCCAATATTTCTCAGATGAAAGTTGATGGTTTTACTAAGTTGTGTCACATGATTGTCCATCGACATCCGGTCATCAAAAACAACTCCCATAATTTTTCACAGATGAGACAGGAGAGATGCATGTGTCTCCAAAGGAGAACTTCAGATTCTCAAGAACTTTGCTAGCTTTTGGAGAGGACATTCCAACATGCCTAGAATAATTTTACAGTTCATTTGATCCCCATACCCAAAATAATCTACCTCAGAAATCCTAGGCCCACCAAAAGTCATCCCTAAGTTTTGATCTGTAATGATCATTTGCAATCTGAACACTTGAAGATTATCTTCTGACTGGATTTCTTCAAGGCCATACCATTGTTTTCAGTTTTATTCAAGTAAAACGTCATTGTTTGAGCTCTATTCAACCAGGATTCACATTCCATTACTTTCCATTCACGGCAGAAACCAATTGTTTTATTTTCTTTGATTCCAGATAACACTTGATGTAAGTCTCTTTGATTGTTCAGAGTGCAAATTCATTGTTCAGCACATTCCATTGTAAAGTTTAAACTTAGTCTTGACAACTTATAGTCTTGACAACAACTTAGTCTTGACAGATCTCATCCTAGAACATCCGCACCCCTCAATTTCTGCCCTTCCCCTGTTCCAGTTAGTCCCAAATTTTATTCACTTCTTCCTGAAACAGTAACAAAATTACATACCAAATCTAATCAGAATCCAATCATCAACTCCTGCGATATCTTGGTGACAGACAAACTCACCTTAAAATGTCCCCACCCCTCCATTTACACCCTTCCCCTGTTCCAATATGTCTCAAATTTTAATTACTTCTCGCGTAAGCAGTAACAAAATAATACACCAAATTTAATCCAAATCCAATCATCAGTTCTTGAGATATCTTGATGACAGACAAACAAAAAACGGGCAAAAACATGTCTCCACCCCTTCCCCCCCTCTCCTTCCATTTGCACCCTTTCTCTGTTCCAGTATGTCTCAAATCATAATCACTTCTAGTTGGTTTTTAATAGCATCTTCATTATGTCAATTTGTGAAGCAATTTCAATTTCAAGTCTAGAATTTTGATTGGGGGCAAGTAACACTAATGAAAAATATTCAGGGAACTTCTCCCTTGCCCCCCACTAATTTGGAGCACCAGTTCATGTAGTTCAGCATCAGTACAGTATTAGAATAGGAGAAAGATTTTGTTGCAATAAGCACAAGTATTTGAGCCATGAATACAATTAAGTGAAATATCAAATGAACCATACATAAAAGGGATGTTGGCAATGTTTTAATCATATAAACTGAATTATCATTCATTTTGGACCAAATATTCTTAATTATGGACCAAATATCATTAACTTGGACTTCAAAACCCTCAATTGTGGATCACAAATCTTCAATTTTGAACCAAAAATCTTTCATTTTGGATCAAAAATCTTCAAATTTGGACCTTAATTTACAACATGAAAACCAAAAGCCTTCAGATAGAGAAGAAGGTCTTGATAAATAGTCTATTACAGCCAAGCCCCCCCCCCCCACCCCCTCTTCCCCCTTATAACTTTCAAAGCAATACAAAACTCTTTACCTTTTCGTCCGATAGACAATTGCCAACACTTGTCTTGGCAAGGGGTGTAGAAAGGGTCATCTCACGGTGGGGAAAGAACTCAAAATTCTTTTTGGTTTTACAAATTGCACTAGTTAGTTTGTGAATTTTCAGGAATTTTCTCCATTTTCAGAAAATTTGCTTCAATTTCCATGAATTTTTCATCAATTTGAGGAAATCTTTTAGCATTTGTAATGTACTTCAATTTCCAGGCAATTTTCTTCAAACTCTGAGAAATCACTCTCAATTTCGAGAAATCTGTTTGCAACAACATCTACCCTTTTTTTGTACGTCTATTGAAAATATAAAGTTTTACTTATCAATGTTCAAGTCTCTGTCGCTTGATGTTTATTCAACAGACCTACGTGAACTGAATAGTTTATTCACACAATCCACTTGCGTTTTTGCACTTGAATTGAAAGTTTTTGAAAAAATTGTGAACGTTTTGTTAAGTTTACTTATTAACAGCTTATTTACACAATAATTACAATTCAGTTCTATTTTATCAATTTTTCTTCCTTCGATCATATTCCACACAATACATAAAATAAATTATACAAATTTTCAACTGATTAATTAGCTCAATGGGTAAGTAGCCCAGTCAGTTGGTAGCCCAGTGGGTTACAGCTTCGTCTTTTGAGCGAGAGATTATGAGTTAAAATTCACTGAGACTTTTTTGTTTCTTCCTCTATTTCTTTCATTTGAATTTGTATTACTCCGGAAACAGTAGAAATTTCATGTCAGAGATGATGCGGTGAAGCTACTGTTTAAATCAAACAGAACAGGGGTAACAATCTGGCGTGAGCTGAATATGACACTGTACCTGCTAAGCCCCAAAAACTTGGTTCATGTCAAGTGCACAAAACACGTCCAGAATTGTCTTGTTTTGTTGCCCTTTACCATTGATAAACGACTTTTAGTTTGAGATTTTATATTACTGCATCCTCCAACTACACAATGCTGTGGTATTTTGTTTAATATTTGCTTGGAAAATGTAATATTTTAGAAGAAAAAACAGAATGCTATCGATACTATGAAATTTCAATGGCGGACACACGTTATACTGTATGTGGCATTGATGCATTGCTTACATACAGGCGTTCCCAAATTGACATTATTGCACAATGAGCCGTATTCTGGTTTTTATTGTCACGGTCAAGGTGGAAATGCATTTTTCTTTTGCGATTTTCTCACAATCGATTGGGTTTTGTGCAGAAATCAATTAACCCAATTAACATATTTAACATAAGTTCCGACCCCCATGGCAGGACCACTTTAAGCAAATGTTGGCAATTTGTTAATAATGATAATATTTTATCCTCCCAAGCTGGGAAACAAGCATGCAGCCAGTAAGAAGAAACCATTTGAGGGAGAGGGGATGCCCCCAACTTCCTATACCTCTTTCCTGGCCCCCCCCCCCCAATCTTAAACCTGTGTCAGGGGACCTAAATATGTTTATAGGGGTAAACTAGATATGCCCCTGTACTGTACATGATTAGATTACCATAGAAGCTGTACATGCACAGATTTATATACAGCCCTACATGTATACCGACATTTTAGCTTGCAGCATGCTTGCGACAAGCTAACAATTTTTAGCTTGTGCAAAATTGCTGCAAGCATGCTGCAAGCTTGCTGCAAGCGCACTGCAAGCTTGCTGCAAGCGAGCATGTAATAATTGTTAGCTTGCACAAGCTTGCAAATAGTTTTGCTAGCTTGTGCAAGCTTGCAGATAGCTTTTGCTAGCTTGTGCAAGCTAATTTGTTCCACATACCGCAAGCTTGCAGCATGCTTGCATAAGCTAAAAATTGTTAGCTTGTTGCAAGCATGCTGCAAGCTTGATGCAAGCTAATATTTCTGTAAGGGAGTACACAAGATTGACATTGTAAGTGAGGTCCATTATAGAAATGAAAGAGCGAGTACTTTAAACTTATATGTTCCCCTTTTGATTAAAAATAATAACTTAAAAATAAATTGGAAAAGTTTGAATCAATGTTATTTTGTAGTTTCCTAGATGGCTGATTTCGATATGAGAGTAAGACACAATAAATGCAGACTGTTTCTATTCATGTTCTCTATCATTTAAAAGGTAGGCTAATATAGTATTTGGATTATGGGGTAGCCCCCACTATTTTCCTAATTGATATCTTTTGTATGGTGATTATTTAGCATGATTTGATTGTTGCCCCCCTCCACCCTTCCACTTCTGGGTCCAGCAGATTCTATTTATGTCCCCACTTTGCCAAGTGGGGACAGGGGGCAGTCACCCTCCTAAAAAGGGCCCGGTTTTGGCCCCTATAAGGGGGCCCGTGGAAAAATATCATTATACCTATATGCCATAGGGGCCCACAGGGCCCCACTCGTCCCTGGCCCTATGGGCCCTAGCTATGCCACTGTCTTTGCCCTTGGTGTGCAATCATGTTCAACCACTGAAATAAACATAAACATCTTGACAGAGAGAAGCTGTCTTGAATGTGACAGCTCGACAGGTGCAAAAACGTTTGTAGTTGGCAAGTGTACAAATAATTAGGCTGTTGGTGAGCCTTGGATGACTGGTCTGTTAGTGAGCCTTGGATGACTGGCCAGTAGGTGAGCCTTGGATGACTGGTCTGTTGGTGAGCCTTGGATGACTGGTCTGTTGGTGAGCCTTGAATGACTGGCCTGTTAAGTACCATACTTTATGAATCATTGTCATCAATTGCTCAGTTTAAACAAGCATTAACTTGTAGGTGAGTTTTATCATTTCTTCTGCCTTAATCAAACACGACATGCCCTTACAAGAGAATTAAGAAAGTTGGTGTATAAACAAAGATATAACTTTATTTACTCACCAAACAGAAGCTTGACTGAGGTGTCAAATATAAAACGTGTTTGCTAGATACAGTACTTCGGGCTGCAACATGTACATTCTACGCTTTGGATATACATTGCGACATCATAGACTTGTCATGCATGACACAGTAATTGCCATTAAATATTTGATAAAGGCAATTCATATTTGTGATTTTTGGTACAAATGCCAAAGTCTTAGGGTGGGTGTGGGTTGACACAATGTATCATAAAACGGCACTCTGACATCCAAATTGTCATATATGCGATACAGATACCCATGGTTCTGGCTAGACAAGTTTGAGTGCTGGGTTCCAGTGATAATCCAAGGTGACCACCTAGACCCCCCTCCCATGGAGAACTGTTTAAATTTAGTCCACTTCTATTGACAAATTGTCAGTGAAAAAGTATTATTTTTTTTTAAATCGGAATGGTAGAAAGATTTACAAAATATTTGTTATGTACAATGGATATTCAAAATACAATGGATATTCAATTGTCAAAGTGCCCCCTTTCCCCCAAAAAAGTACAAACATATGCTGGAAACTTTCTCTCAATTTCCATTGTAATTCATCTTGCCCAAACTTTTTACCGCTTTTATTTTCGTCCCAGTATCGTTCGACGAAAGCCAAGTGGCACATGTTTCTATGAACTACGCAACAACTTTTATCAATATAAAATCCCCCACAAATTAAAAGAATATCGATCAGTCAGTTATAATGTTAATTGCATATGGGGTTTATTACAAATGTGATTGGTTACTTACATTTGGACGGGTCTATAAGCATGCCTTGGGCCTTTGGGGGTGTAATTTTTACTTTGTTAAAGTTTGTTTGTATGGCAAGTGACGGACTTGGCAAGCTGCCAGCAGTGAATCACAAGGATTGAAACCTGAACCTAAACTGTGTGCATGTACGTACGTTTATGCAAAGAGCTTTGTGTTTGGGTGATTTTATGATAATATGTATGTTCAATTGAGTTAAATTCCTATTGTTCATTTGTTTTGATTATAATTTAATGTGCGTAATGTTTGTTATGTTATGTGTGTAAATCAGCGATTGACATAAATAGAGCGAGATTAAAAGGAGATCTGTTTAAACACTTAATTATTTAATCGAATTGAGCTTTTGAGTGCTGGGCGGAAGAGTGAATCTTAGAGCGGAGTGGTGGGCGGAAATTGTGAGTCCTGGGCGGGCCCGCCCAGCGCCACCCACCGTAGCTAGAACCCTGCAGATACCTTAAGGACAATTCCAAGTTCAATTGACCAATTATTTTTTATGTTAATAAGCAAGCATCCAACTTGATATCATGGGCAGACTGACTATATGACACTCAGATGCAGGAGCGGACTGGTTGTCAGGAGATTCGAGACTCTCCCGACGGCGTGGCCTGTGGCATGGCCTGTAAAAATAAATTGAAAATTAAAAAATGGATAAATAAGGCTAAATCCAAGCTAGGCTGCTATCAGCTAATGTCTCTAGCTTCGCCCTTACCCCCCAACAGGGACTTTGCCCCTGGATCCCCCTCTGGGTGAGAATCATTATCCTATTTCATATTATGGGCCCTGCTCCCTTGTTTAAAATTCCAGAGAAATGGAGCTACAGACTACCTTCAGAGATCTTTGCCTTTGTACCTTTAATGTCACTTCCCTGCCTTGATACAGTACGTGCCTTAATACAGTACGTGCTTTGATGCAGTACGTGCCTTGATGCAGTACGTGCCTTGATACAGTACGTGCCTTGATACAGTACGTGCCTTGATACAGTACCAGCCTTGATACAGTACGTGCCTTGATACAGTACGTGCCTTGATACAGTACGTGCCTTGATGCAGTACGTGCCTTGATGCAGTACGTGCCTTGATACAGTACCAGCCTTGATACAGTACGTGCCTTGATACAGTACGTGCCTTGATGCAGTACGTGCCTTGATGCAGTACGTGCCTTGATGCAGTACGTGCCTTGATGCAGTACGTGCCTTGATGCAGTACCAGCCTTGATGCAGTACGTGCCTTGATACAGTACGTGCCTTGATACAGTACGTGCCTTGATACAGTACGTGCCTTGATACAGTACGTGCCTTGATACAGTACGTGCCTTGATACAGTACGTGCCTTGATACAGTACGAGCCTTGATACAGTGCGTGCCTTGATACAGTGCGTGCCTTGATACAGTACGTGCCTTGATACAGTACGTGCCTTGATACAGTACGTGCCTTGATACAGTACGTGCCTTGATGCAGTACGTGCCTTGATGCAGTACGTGCCTTGATGCAGTACGTGCCTTGATGCAGTACCAGCCTTGATACAGTACGTGCCTTGATACAGTACGTGCCTTGATACAGTACGTGCCTTGATACAGTACGTGCCTTGATACAGTACGTGCCTTGATACAGTACGTGCCTTGATACAGTACGTGCCTTGATACAGTACGAAACTTGATACAGTATGTGCCTTGATACAGTGCGTGCCTTGATACAGTACGTGCCTTGATACAGTACGTGCCTTGATACAGTACGTGCCTTGATACAGTACGAGCCTTGATACAGAACGTATGAATAGAAAAATAGTCATGTTATCTGCATGGGTCAAATTTCTCATGAAGCAGAATTGTCTTGGCTTGAATCAAAAGAGAGGTTCCATTGATTACAGTGTTCAGTGGCACAGAATGTGTGAGAATAGCAGCCGGGTAGGACAGCGTAACTCCTAGCTCTTACAAGTTTAAAAAGTGCCTTTTTTTAGAGAGGAAAAGTGCGGCCCTTTCATATATTGAAAAACTAGAATGATAAGTGATTGACATCTCAGTCATCCTTTCTTATAAGAAAGTGAAAGAAATACTTGTATGGAAAGAAATAAATAATTACAATATTATAGGCACATGCACATTGTGTTTTGGGCAACACTGCCCCCCAGTGAAGCCTTTTGAGAGGGCATCGAATGCTTACATGGCTGCAAAAATTGTCCTGAGAAGATATTTTCTATATGTTTTTTGTTCTCAACTTCTGCAATTTGTATCATTTTAGATCAAAGCTTTATTCTTACATCAAAAACATGAAAGTCATCCCTGGACCCCAAGTTAAGACATTTATTGTAGTCAGTGGGATTCTACATTTAAACCTTCTTTCCAAAATGAATATCCCTTAACTCACTTTTATCTGGAATTGACATTATTCTAAGCTAAAAAGGTGAAGCTTCTGGGAGTTTCGCCTCCTTGGTTTCTTGCCCCCTGGGAGCCTATCAGGACTTAGTCTCCTGGATTTGACAAAATATCAATCAATTTTCTGCTATGACTCAGCATTATAAGCATTTTTTTCTACAAAAATCATGAGAAGCACAGGGCCTCCGGGGGCTTCGCGACAAATTTTAAGCAATTTTCTGCTATCAAAATTACGAGAAACTGATGGCTTTTTCGGTAGATTTGAATCTATTTGAATCTATTTTTTGCTACCAAAATTAGGAGATGCACAGGGCCTTCAGGGACTACACCCCTAGGCTTAATACAATTTTCTGCTATCAGAATCACAAGAAACGTAGGCCTTCTGGGAGCCATACCTTGGGCTTTACCAGGTTTAAAACAATTTTAAGTAATGTTTTGCTACCAAAAGCGCAGGGTTCCCAATGCCCTGGATTTTCAGCCTTACCCTTTCTTCAAGGTTACTTGATGGAGCCTCCATCTACTCTGCTGAAGCAAAGGCTATCCTCCTCTAAACTTTGCAGAACTCTCCTGCCCCAGCTTCGTCATTTTTTCTGACTCAAAATCAGTTCCTACTGGCATCCTCAAGATGCTCTGGTCTAATCCACTAATCTTACAAATCCTAAACAAACTTCACGCTCTCTCTTCCTCAGAAGAAAATCATCTTTTTTCTGGATCCCAGCCACGTCGGCATTCCTGGCAATAAGAGGGCCGACAGAGCCACCAACAATGCTCTGTCAAACCACATTTCACCTATCCTTATTCCGCACTCTGATTTCTGCTTCACCATTTCGAGCTACCTCAGGAAGACCTGGCAAGACTCCTGGAACCTTGAGAGCCACAAACTTCACACAATCATTCCCAAAGTCGGGACCAACCCTCCTCTGCACAGTTGCAATCATATGGAGGATGTTCTTACCTGCATTGGCCTCGGTCACTCCATTCTCACCCACTCCTACCTCCTTTCAGGCTCTCCTACACCTCTCTGCCCTACTTGCAACACTGATCTCTCAATCAAGCATATCCTCTTAACCTGTCCCTTATACCTGAATTCCAGATCTCTTCTCTCCTCCACTTCCATTTCTAAACTCTTCAAGAACAATCCCTCCTCTGACATCATTACATGTACCTTCCTCTGCAATAGCAACTTATTCCACCTGATCCAACCCTTACCCACACTCCCTTCCTTTTCTATCCTACCATCCTATTCCTCCTCCCTTTTTCTTTCTTCTATTTTCTTTTATTTGCTGCTTTATAATTCATACCATCCTAACTCTTGCACCTTAGATTTCTAACACCCTCTTGGCACATTTGACTCTGACTGTCGCGGTGCCGTTAAACATCAACAAACAAACAAACAACAAACATTAAATTCAAGAGAAACTTCCAGGGGCTTCACCCCTTGGGTTCCTAACAGGGTTTCGACCTTGGAGTCGTGCAACAATATTAAGCACTAAGCAGTTTTTTGCTCTCAACATCACGGGAAGTGCAGGATTTCTAGCCTCCCTAATTTTACACACTTAGTTTTACTGTCTTAAGCATTTTTCTGCTCCCAAGATTACGAAAAATGCAAGGCTTAGACCCAGGATTTTAAACAATATTCTGCAATCAAAATCATGTGAAACACAGGGCTTCCAGGGACTTAAGCAATTTCCTAAACGGTGCCATCTAAATTGTGCATGCCATAAACCACTGTTCCCGGTGGTACTGGTTGAGCACAAAGTATTTGTGCTGGTAAAGATTTGCCTTATCAATCAGTATTCATGAGAGACTAGTCTAATTGAACTTTGCTACAGTTGGTAATATTTAAGATACAGTATCTAATAGGGATATGTATTACCTGGAAAACATCCTTGGACCTCGGGGTTTTGTCATCCCTTTACTACATGTTTGTGGATAACCTTGAATTAGACAAAAAAAATTACTCCCATTGGGATAATTCTCCCTGTTTAATTTGACATCTCCCATTGGATAACTCTCCCTGTTTTTGACTCCCATTAGATAATTCTCCCTGTTTTTGACTCCCATTGGATAACTCTCCCTGTTTAATTTGACATCTCCCATTGGTTAACTCTCCCAGTTTTATTTTGACTTCCATTGGATAACTCTTCCTGTTTTAATTTGACATCTCCCATTAGATAACTCTCCATTCTATTTTGACTCCCATTGGATAACTCTCCATTTTATTTTGACTCCCATTGGATAACTCTCCGTTTGATTTTGACTCCCATTGGATAACTCCCTGTTTTATATTGACTCTCCCATTGGATAACTCTCCGTTTTATTTTGACCGCCATTGGATAACTCTTCGTTTTAATTTGACTCCCATTGGATAACTCTCCCTGTTTTTGACTCCCATTGGATAATTCTCCTGTTTTATTTTGTCATCTTCCATGGAATAACTCTCCCTGTTTTATTTTGACGTCCATTGGATAACTCTCCCTCTTTTATTTTGACCCTCATTGGATAACTCTCCCTGTTTTATTTTGACTCCTCCCATTGGATAACTCTCCCTGTTTATCCATCCATGTACTTCCCATCGTTTGTGGCAGCAAACCTACAGTACATCTATCCTAGTGAAAGAAGAAATGTTTACCATTTGTGCATAATTTTTGTGAAATGCAGAATTTAGGTAGCATTCCTGTTTCAATTGATTCACTTAAAATATAATAAATTAAGAAGATTTTAATCTTGAAATTTATTTACAGCATGAAAGAGAATGCTTGTAACTTAACATGCAGCTTGATTACCTCTCAACGTGACTGATCTACATTATGACCTGATTAACCAAAGGCTTGCTTCTGATCATGCTTGGAGCGAACATATGCTTTCAGTATGGATTCTGGTGGCCTAGAATTTTGCTAAATAAATGCAGAGATTAGAAGCGGATTTTGAGTATTCGGTGAAAAGTGAACTTCCGAATCAATTTCATAGGTTACAGAAAAATGTACCTGATTGAAGCAAGATGGTTTCCATCTACTCAGAAATAGACATACAAGTAGCCCAATGCCATTTCATCATTGTGATGTTTGTGTACTAATGATTTAGTGTGACGCCGAGGTTATCACTTAGCTTATTTCCTGTATTTTGCTTAGCTTATTAAAAATGTATTTGATTGTAAATGAGCCCCGTAATTTATGGGCCATGTGATATCCGAATGCGGAAACATAAGTTCAGGTATACTCATTAACATGTTTTCTTCTGCTTTTCTTTTGTGCAGGTTCAGGTGTCCCAGCCATCCACATAGCCAGTACATGCCACGGACTGCATTCCTTTCCTTTGTAATAGTAGTTAACATTTAATTTGATGTAGTTAAATTCGTTCGAGCCATACCTTGAACATTTAAGCTTTATGCAATTTATGAAGTTGTACTCTGGGTGCTAGTTATATATATCATTTTGCGCCAAGTTTACTTGATTTAGTTTTGTCTGCCGAGAGAAAAAAACTCGCGAAACTCAATTAGAATTTTAAGGCTTTTCTTAAGGAACTACCCTCCCTTTAAGCCCGGTGGGGACATGTTTTTGTAAAATGAGAACTATTAAAGATAGAAACAGCAAGAACTGTTCAAGTTGAAAACCAAACCTATTTATCATTGTGTAATTTATATCCTGCTCTCTCTTTGTATTTTTGTAGGCAGTAGTTAGGATAGCTTGTAGCTTAGGCCTCCCCTTCCTTTCCCACCTGTGGTCCTGTTCATGCCTGGGGTGAGGACATACTTGTAAGGTGTCTTTTTTAAGTATATTCGTAGCCCCTCTGGTGTATCCCCCTCCCTTTTTCCTGCGGTTTCACTCACAAAGTTATACCCATGCTTGTTACGCAAAATGAAAATACCCTGTTGCTGAACATGGAAGACAAGGCTCATGCATTGCTGCAGCTTCACTCGTTGCTGGACATGGAACACAAGGCTCATGCATTGCTGGAGCTTCACTCGTTGCTGAACATGGAACACAAGGCTCATACATTACTGGAGCTTCACTCGTTGCTGAACATGGAACACAAGGCTCATGCATTGCTGCAGCTTCACTTGTAGCTGAACATGGAACTCAAGGCTCATGCATTGCTGCAGCTTCACTCATTGCTGGACATGGAATACAAGGCTCATACATTACTGGAGCTTCACTCGTTGCTGAACATGGAACACAAGGCTCATGCATTGCTGCAGCTTTACTTGTTGCTGAACATGGAACTTAAGGCTCATTTATTGCTGCAGCTTCACTCGTTGCTGAACATGGAACACAAGGCTCATGCATTGCTGCAGCTTAACTTGTTGCTGAACATGGAACAGAAGGCTCATACATTACTGGAGTTTCACTCGTTGCTGTACATGGAACACAAGGCTCATGCATTGCTGCAGCTTAACTCGTTGCTGAACATGGAACAGAAGGCTCATACAGTACTGGAGTTTCACTCGTTGCTGAACATGGAACACAAGGCTCATACATTGCTGTAGCTTCACTCGTTGCTGAACATGGAACACAAGGCTCATACAATACTGGAGTTTCACTCGTTGCTGAACATGAAACACAAGGCTCATGCATTGCTGGAGCGTCACTCGTAGCTGAACATCGAACACAAGGCTCATGCATTCCTGGAGCTTCACTTGTAGCTGAACATGGAACTCAAGGCTCATGCATTACTGGAGCTTCACTCGTTGCTGAACATGGAAGACAAGGCTCATACATTACTGGAGCTTCACTCGTTGCTGAACATGGAACACAAGGCTCATGCATTGCTGCAGCTTTACTCGTTGCTGAACATGGAACACAAGGCTCATACAATACTGGAGTTTCACTCGTTGCTGAACATGGAACACAAGGCTCATGCATTGCTGCAGCTTCACTCGTTGCTGAACATGGAACACAAGGCTCATGCATTGCTGCAGCTTTACTCGTTGCTGAACATGGAACTCAAGGCTTATGCATTGCTGGAGCTTCACTCGTTGCTGAACATGGAACACAAGGCTCATGCATTGCTGCAGCCTCACTCGTTGCTGAACATGGAACACAAGGCTCATACATTACTGCAGCTTCACTCGTTGCTGAACATGGAACACAAGGCTCATACATTACTGGAGCTTCACTCGTTGCTGAACATGGAACACAAGGCTCATGCATTGCTGCAGCTTCACCTGTTGCTGAACATGGAACACAAGGCTCATACATTACTGGAGCTTCACTCGTTGCTGAACATGGAACACAAGGCTCATGCATTGCTGCAGCTTCACCTGTTGCTGAACATGGAACACAAGGCTCATGCATTGCTGCAGCCTCACTCGTTGCTGAACATGAAACACAAGGCTCATACATTGCTGTAGCTTCACTCGTTGCTGAACATGGAATACAAGGCTCATGCATTCCTGGAGCTTTACTCGTTGCTGAACATGGAACACAAGGCTCATGCATTGCTGCAGCTTCACTCGTTGCTGAACATGGAATACAAGGCTCATGCATTGCTGCAGCTTCACTCGTTGCTGAACATGAAACACAAGGCTCATGCATTGCTGGAGCGTCACTCGTTGCTGAACATGGAACACAAGGCTCATGCATTGCTGCAGCTTTACTCGTTGCTGAACATGGAACACAAGGCTCATGCATTGCTGCAGCTTCACTCGTTGCTGAACATGAAACACAAGGCTCATACATTGCTGTAGCTTCACTCGTTGCTGAACATGAAACACAAGGCTCATTCATTGCTGCAGCTTCACTTGTTGCTGAACATGAAACACAAGGCTCATGCATTGCTGGAGCGTCACTCGTTGCTGAACATGGAACACAAGGCTCATACATTACTGGAGTTTCACCCGTTGCTGAACATGGAACACAAGGCTCATGCATTGCTGCAGCTTCACTCGTTGCTGAACATGGAACACAAGGCTCATGCATTGCTGCAGCTTTACTTGTTGCTGAACATGGAAACAAGGCTCATGCATTACTGGAGCTTCACTCGTTGCTGAACATGGAACAGAAGGCTCATACAGTACTGGAGCTTCACTCGTTGCTGAACATGGAACTCAAGGTTCATGCATTGCTGCAGCTTCACTTGTTGCTGAACATGGAAAACAAGGCTCATGCATTACTGGAGCTTCACTCGTTGCTGAACATGGAATACAAGGCTCATGCATTCCTGGAGCTTCACTCGTAGCTGAACATGGAACTCAAGGCTCATGCATTACTGGAGCTTCACTCGTTGCTGAACATGGAAGACAAGGCTCATGCATTACTGGAGCTTCACTCGTTGCTGAACATGGAACTCAAGGCTCATGCATTACTGGAGCTTCACTCGTTTCTGAACATGGAACTCTGAAACAAGGCACATTATTTGTACCTGCAGAAAATATTAAAGAACTCTAATATTGATTGCAATCTTTTGCAATTTCAATAACATTCAACCAGTCATTTTGCAATACAAGTAGTAAATGTTTGTAGTACTGTACATACCTGTATGTTTCAATGGTTATTATCTCAATTACTTATAAGATATTACCTATCATATCAAGGAAGAATCATGCGATATAATGAAAAGATGAGTGAATTTACAATTCAAGCTTTAGTTCAGCAAGATGTTCTCTTTACACTGAACAGATGCTGTAGAGGGAGGGAACCTTCCCTATCCAATCTCGCCACGCCACAGCTTGATGAAACCATTTTGTTAGTTTTAGGAGCATGAATGCCCCAAAGGAAGTTACATTAAAAATTAAAATAAATAAACAAACAAACAACTTAACATACTACCCAAAAATTTGGCTTATCAAGAAATGATATTTTACCTTAAGAAAAGAAAAACAGGCCCGGGACAGCTAAACAGCTGCAGGGATTGTTAAAAGTTGAAGGGGAAAAAATGAAAAGTAAATTTTCTTTCAAACAGTAAAAGTAGTTATCGAATGAGAAAGGTCTACAGCGCTTACATTAGTGCATCAAATTATATGCATATGTACTGTAAGGGGCTCATTTCTTGGCAGACCTGATCTCCTTTGGGATATGCCAGCATCTACAGTATAAAGACTGCAAATGCTGGTGGATTCTTACGCAGTTGGTGAAATATAAAAATGGAGATGAAAGAACATTACAGGAATATTTCAAGTTCATTTACAATGCAAAGTCTATTTCTACCCCACATACCGTACTATACAATATTTACAAGAGTTTAACAAAAATATTATTTGGTATATGACAAGCTACATGGTGATAATCCAACTTTCCTATATGGCCTCCTGAAAAAGTGTCTCCTGAAAATCTAAAATTACTTCTGACCAGAACATGTGGCCTATCCCATAATATTTTATTTGGCTATCCCATAATACTCTAAACAAAGGAAACCCTTCTTCTGTCCAGACTTTGATTGACAGATGAAAACAGGAAAGAGAAATAACCAAAACTACCAATTATACACAAGATAAAGAAAATGACCGCCTAAGATGTAACTGAATACACAAAGAGAATGACCACCTTAGATGTAACTGAATACACAAAGAGAATGACCATCTTAGATGTAACTGAATACACAAAGAGAATGACCACCTTAGATGTAACTGAATACACAAAGAGAATGACCACCTTAGATGTAACTGAATACACAAAGAGAATGACCACCTTAGATGTAACTGAATACACAAAGAGAATGACCACCTTAGATGTAACTGAATACACAAAGAGAATGACCACCTTAGATGTAACTGAATACACAAAGAGAATGACCACCTTAGATGTAACTGAATACACAAAGAGAATGACCACCTTAGATGTAACTGAATACACAAAGAGAATGACCACCTTAGATGTAACTGAATACACAAAGAGAATGACCACCTTAGATGTAACTGAATACACAAAGAGAATGACCACCTTAGATGTAACTGAATACACAAAGAGAATGACCACCTTAGATGTAACTGAATACACAAAGAGAATGACCACCTTAGATGTAACTGAATACACAAAGAGAATGACCACCTTAGATGTAACTGAATACACAAAGAGAATGACTTAGATGTAACTGAATACACAAAGAGAATGACCATCTTAGATGTAACTGAATACACAAAGAGAATGACCACCTTAGATGTAACTGAATACACAAAGAGAATGACCACTTAGATGTAACTGAATACACAAAGAGAATGACCACCTTAGATGTAACTGAATACACAAAGAGAATGACCACCTTAGATGTAACTGAATACACAAAGAGAATGACCATCTTAGATGTAACTGAATACACAAAGAGAATGACCACCTTAGATGTAACTGAATACACAAAGAGAATGACCACCTTAGATGTAACTGAATACACAAAGAGAATGACCACCTTAGATGTAACTGAATACACAAAGAGAATGACCACCTTAGATGTAACTGAATACACAAAGAGAATGACCACCTTAGATGTAACTGAATACACAAAGAGAATGACCACCTTAGATGTAACTGAATACACAAAGAGAATGACCACCTTAGATGTAACTGAATACACAAAGAGAATGACCACCTTAGATGTAACTGAATACACAAAGAGAATGACCACCTTAGATGTAACTGAATACACAAAGAGAATGACCACCTTAGATGTAACTGAATACACAAAGAGAATGACCACCTTAGATGTAACTGAATACACAAAGAGAATGACCACCTTAGATGTAACTGAATACACAAAGAGAATGACCACCTTAGATGTAACTGAATACACAAAGAGAATGACCACCTTAGATGTAACTGAATACACAAAGAGAATGACCACCTTAGATGTAACTGAATACACAAAGAGAATGACCACCTTAGATGTAACTGAATACACAAAGAGAATGACCACCTTAGATGTAACTGAATACACAAAGAGAATGACCACCTTAGATGTAACTGAATACACAAAGAGAATGACCACCTTAGATGTAACTGAATACACAAAGAGAATGACCACCTTAGATGTAACTGAATACACAAAGAGAATGACCACCTTAGATGTAACTGAATACACAAAGAGAATGACCACCTTAGATGTAACTGAATACACAAAGAGAATGACCACCTTAGATGTAACTGAATACACAAAGAGAATGACCACCTTAGATGTAACTGAATACACAAAGAGAATGACCACCTTAGATGTAACTGAATACACAAAGAGAATGACCACCTTAGATGTAACTGAATACACAAAGAGAATGACCACCTTAGATGTAACTGAATACACAAAGAGAATGACCACCTTAGATGTAACTGAATACACAAAGAGAATGACCACCTTAGATGTAACTGAATACACAAAGAGAATGACCACCTTAGATGTAACTGAATACACAAAGAGAATGACCACCTTAGATGTAACTGAATACACAAAGAGAATGACCACCTTAGATGTAACTGAATACACAAAGAGAATGACCACCTTAGATGTAACTGAATACACAAAGAGAATGACCACCTTAGATGTAACTGAATACACAAAGAGAATGACCACCTTAGATGTAACTGAATACACAAAGAGAATGACCACCTTAGATGTAACTGAATACACAAAAGAAGACCACCTTAGATGTAACTGAATACACAAAGAGAATGACCACCTTAGATGTAACTGAATACACAAAGAGAATGACCACCTTAGATGTAACTGAATACACAAAGAGAATGACCACCTTAGATGTAACTGAATACACAAAGAGAATGACCACCTTAGATGTAACTGAATACACAAAGAGAATGACCACCTTAGATGTAACTGAATACACAAAGAGAATGACCACCTTAGATGTAACTGAATACACAAAGAGAATGACCACCTTAGATGTAACTGAATACACAAAGAGAATGACCACCTTAGATGTAACTGAATACACAAAGAGAATGACCACCTTAGATGTAACTGAATACACAAAGAGAATGACCACCTTAGATGTAACTGAATACACAAAGAGAATGACCACCTTAGATGTAACTGAATACACAAAGAGAATGACCACCTTAGATGTAACTGAATACACAAAGAGAATGACCACCTTAGATGTAACTGAATGAATAACCTTAGATGTAACTGAATACACAAAGAGAATGACCACCTTAGATGTAACTGAATACACAAAGAGAATGACCACCTTAGATGTAACTGAATACACAAAGAATGACCACCTTAGATGTAACTGAATACACCTTAGATGTAACTGAATACACAAAGAGAATGACCACCTTAGATGTAACTGAATACACAAAGAGAATGACCACCTTAGATGTAACTGAATACACAAAGAGAATGACCACCTTAGATGTAACTGAATACACAAAGAGAATGACCACCTTAGATGTAACTGAATACACAAAGAGAATGACCACCTTAGATGTAACTGAATACACAAAGAGAATGACCACCTTAGATGTAACTGAATACACAAAGAGAATGACCACCTTAGATGTAACTGAATACACAAAGAGAATGACCACCTTAGATGTAACTGAATACACAAAGAGAATGACCACCTTAGATGTAACTGAATACACAAAGAGAATGACCACCTTAGATGTAACTGAATACACAAAGAGAATGACCACCTTAGATGTAACTGAATACACAAAGAGAATGACCACCTTAGATGTAACTGAATACACAAAGAGAATGACCACCTTAGATGTAACTGAATACACAAAGAGAATGACCACCTTAGATGTAACTGAATACACAAAGAGAATGACCATCTTAGATGTAACTGAATACACAAAGAGAATGACCACCTTAGATGTAACTGAATACACAAAGAGAATGACCACCTTAGATGTAACTGAATACACAAAGAGAATGACCACCTTAGATGTAACTGAATACACAAAGAGAATGACCACCTTAGATTAACTGAATGAATGACCACCTTAGATGTAACTGAATACACAAAGAGAATGACCACCTTAGATGTAACTGAATACACACCTTAGAAAGAGAATGACCACCTTAGATGTAACTGAATACACAAAGAGAATGACCACCTTAGATGTAACTGAATACACAAAGAGAATGACCACCTTAGATGTAACTGAATACACAAAGAGAATGACCACCTTAGATGTAACTGAATACACAAAGAGAATGACCACCTTAGATGTAACTGAATACACAAAGAGAATGACCACCTTAGATGTAACTGAATACACAAAGAGAATGACCACCTTAGATGTAACTGAATACACAAAGAGAATGATACACCTTAGATGTAACTGAATACACAAAGAGAATGACCACCTTAGATGTAACTGAATACACAAAGAGAATGACCACCTTAGATGTAACTGAATACACAAAGAGAATGACCACCTTAGATGTAACTGAATACACAAAGAGAATGACCACCTTAGATGATGTAACTGAATACACAAAGAGAATGACCACCTTAGATGTAACTGAATACACAAAGAGAATGACCACCTTAGATGTAACTGAATACACAAAGAGAATGACCACCTTAGATGTAACTGAATACACAAAGAGAATGACCACCTTAGATGTTACTGAATACACAAAGAGAATGACCACCTTAGATGTTACTGAATACACAAAGAGAATGACCACCTTAGATGTAACTGAATACACAAAGAGAATGACCACCTTAGATGTTACTGAATACACAAAGAGAATGACCACCTTAGATGTAACTGAATACACAAAGAGAATGACCACCTTAGATGTAACTGAATACACAAAGAGAATGACCACCTTAGATGTAACTGAATACACAAAGAGAATGACCACCTTAGATGTAACTGAATACACAAAGAGAATGACCACCTTAGATGTAACTGAATACACAAAGAGAATGACCACCTTAGATGTAACTGAATACACAAAGAGAATGACCACCTTAGATGTAACTGAATACACAAAGAGAATGACCACCTTAGATGTAACTGAATACACAAAGAGAATGACCATCTTAGATGTAACTGAATACACAAAGAGAATGACCACCTTAGATGTAACTGAATAGAATGACCATCTTAGATGTAACTGAATACACAAAGAGAATGACCACCTTAGATGTTACTGAATACACAAAGAGAATGACCACCTTAGATGTAACTGAATACACAAAGAGAATGACCACCTTAGATGTAACTGATGTAACTTAGAATACACAAAGAGAATGACCACCTTAGATGTAACTGAATACACAAAGAGAACACAAACTGAATACACAAAGAATGACCACCTTAGATGTTACTGAATACACAAAGAGAATGACCATCTTAGATGTAACTGAATACACAAAGAGAATGACCACCTTAGATGTAACTGAATACACAAAGAGAATGACCACCTTAGATGTAACTGAATACACAAAGAGAAGTCTAAACTGAGAAATGTATCAAAATAAACGCTTTCATTAAAGTAATAGTGAGTAAGTTAAAGGGACCAGGTAATATCATTTGAGTCAGAATTTTAAAGTCTTAACAAATAAAAATTAGCAATCAACATAAGAAGATGGAAAATACTTATTATTTCAGTTTAGAAATGGCATAGAGCTTAAGAAATACACTTGCAGCACATTTTTTGCAAACTTGAGAAAACACAAATGGCAAACCATAGGCAAAGAGAAATACTTATTTCAAAGCCCACATGAAGAAGCAACATGCAACTTAAAAAAAGCTAAATATGCAAATCACACATTTTGGTATGATACGATCAAAACAAGAAAAACAACATTTTCCAACCTCTTACACATATATATGAATAAGTTCATAAGTGTTCGTACACAATAACAGCATACAAACAATTTTCGGGTGCTCAAGAACTGGTGAAACTCAGCTAAAAAAAAAAAAAACAGGCCCTTTGCCTACATCATAGTTCATACATGTACTAAAACAGACTGCTCAGGAAGTTAAAGAATAAAGAAAAGTTCCTTTAATTAAAACTTAATTTCCATTCAGTATATTACAGTAATATTTACCAAATTATACGCTTAAAATCTAGATCGAGATTTCAATAACATGAGTCAGTAGGTACAGATACACTGTCCACACTAGGCTACACTACTGCACTAAACTGCCCACAACAATGGCAGTCACTGTACACTGGCATATGCCTACTACAGCTTACTGTACCTCCTACCTATGTACATTTACAACGGTAGCATAATGTCGGGATAGACTTTTGTTTTGTACATCATATCCTCCCTTACGGGAACTCGGCAAGACTCTCACGGAGCATAGACGCCAAGCTATAGCCTGCATAGCAGATGCGAGTTGTATGCGACCGGGAGGGAAGTGGATGAACACTAGGTTTTCACTCGATTTTTTTTGAGAAGTGTTCAGAGAACCAGGTAGGGTGTGACTGTCCTACCATCAAAACGAACAGCCTAACGTCCCCTCTGAAGGACGGTGAGCGCCATTCAACCATTGCCACTTCTCTCAACAGCTGAATGAAGAGCAGGAGCTGCAAATGATGTACTTCCGCTCTGATGATTGGCGTATCTGTCTGCATAGCTGTGGAAGAACTGGTTAGACCTGACCGGGGCTTGAACCTGGTTCCCTAGCATCTCAGTTGTGCTCTCTACCAATTGAGCTACCTGACTTCCTAGGCTTGCAAATTACTCTAAGAACTGCCTGCGTATTGATAATGTTCTTTATCTGATCTTGATGTAAATGAGTTATTCTTCATATTACTTACGATTACAAGGAGACAAATGCTCTGCATTTGACTTAGAAATACAGAAATCCCAGCCTCGCACGGCGTTGTTTACAAGTTCACGATTACAAAATTTACTACAGAATGACTCATTTCAATTAAGAATTGCTTGCGTTGCCAATTTAACATGGTGACAAATTTTGTTACATTTTAAAGATAAGAACATTTTCTTTCAAACAATACTTGAGTTTTTACTTTGATATAAATCAAAATTAAATTTCCTGAAAAATTCGTTGAAAACTTAAACCTGAAGTTTCATTTGTTCATTTGTATTGTCTTTCCAATTGGCAACAAATCCACCTTAAACTGAACAAGGATGTATCGGCAACAGCTTTGGATAAACCCCACTCGTGCAACTGGATATACTTTTTCTAAAGAGTATATCCATGGTGCAACACACGACATAATATCGCGTTCCATAAATTTCCCGTAGATTTTCATTTTCTTTGCAATATTGATAAACTCGGAAATGCAAACTTCGAACCCCCTTTTTTTTAATATCACGGACGATTGTTGAAAAAGACCCCCTTTTTTCCAAATTCACGATCTGCGCTAGATGCGCAAAAAAAAACCATTTCTCCGCGTTTTTCGTAATTCTGATACATTTCCCCCTCCCCTCACCTGACACTGGGTGGCATCCAACGGCTCAGTTACCCATGCCACCGCTTGGCCCTGAGGGTAGTGATGCTCTACACCTTTGGTGTCAGAAGTGGGAAGTTTTATTTTCTTGCCCCCTCCCTTAGATTGTAGGTTAGAAAGAGAGACGATGAGATATATATTTTTTTCTATATTTAATGGTAGTAACATGAAAATTTTTTAAGCTTTGTGATTTTTCTATGTTATGCTAGTGTCCTCTTTGTTTAAGGTCTTGTAGTAGGAGACACATTGGAATCTGGCATGGCTATTTGCGGTGGGGACACTCTGGATCCTGCAGAAAGAATGGCAGCAGAGATAGAGGCTTTAGAAAGAGGCTGGGCTAAGATGACTTCCTCTAAATAGGCTTAGAGAGCAAATGAATGTAACATGTGTGCCTGCCTCTTTGTCTGGTTATTCCCCCTTGGGAAGGTTCTCTGCTGGGATGAGGATGAGTACCCCTCAGTGTCGGAAACCGGTCATTATGCCTAATCTATTTGATGGTCATTCAAAATGGGGTGATTACTTGGCTCATTTTCTGTTGTGTGCAGAAATTACTGGTTGGTTGGAACTAGAGAGGGTCAAATTTTTGGAGACTAGACTTAAGGGACAGGCTCTCAAAGTATATATGTGTATTTCACATGTTGATAAAGAAGTATATATGTGTATTTCACATGTTGATAAAGAAGTATATTTGGGTATTTCACATGTTGATAAAGAAGTATATTTGGGTATTTCACATGTTGATAAAGAAGTATATTTGGGTATTTCACATGTTGATAAAGAAGTATATTTGTATTTCACATGTTGATAAAGAAGTATATTTGGGTATTTCACATGTTGATAAAGAAGTATATTTGGGTATTTCACATGTTGATAAAGAAGTATATATGTGTATTTCACATGTTGATAAAGAAGTATATTTGGGTATTTCACATGTTGATAAAGAAGTATATTTGGGTATTTCACATGTTGATAAAGAAGTATATTTGGGTATTTCACATGTTGATAAAGAAGTATATTTGGGTATTTCACATGTTGATAAAGAAGTATATTTGGGTATTTCACATGTTGATAAAGAAGTATATTTGGGTATTTCACATGTTGATAAAGCTCATTTTAATACAATTGTTCATATCTTTAGGCAGTTTTTTGAGCCTGAAGCATTGCAAGCTGGATGCAAAGCCAGGCTCCGTTCAAGAGTAAGTGGGAGAGTTATTAACTTCCCTTTGTTTCTCTATATGTAGGCAGAAGCTTATCCGCCATTAGATGCTAGTGCCTGGGATGAGTTAGCTTTAGACTTTTTCAGGGTGCTTTTACTAGAATTGCAGTTTAGGCGGGGCCGTCCTAAAACTTAAGTAGACGCGCTAATCGGCTTTAGACGTAGAAGCCATTGACCAATCGGAAAGAGTGTTTAGACCGAAGAGACAGGCTTGTATTGTCACTTCACATGGCACTCCAGAGGGTGATGTGGCCCAACGACTAGACAGGGTGGAGAAGCAACTTGAAAGTGCTTTCCAAATTTGTAAAGGTTGAAAAGAATAAGCACGCTTAGAAAGGGAACCTGCATTTCATTCAGTTTTTGGTCTAACAAGGATTAATAGTAACTCATTCAATTTCAATTCAACAAGTAAAGGGTTCAGTTGTGCTTGGGGGATCTATGAAAGCTATTTTACAATGAAAACTATCTTACTTTTAATGCCTTTAAAACAAACCTTTACTTTTGTTGATTTTTTACAAGTACTAATTTATTTGAATAGATACTTTGTAGGACTAGCATGTAAGATTAGCATACTACAGAAGAGGTAAATTATCATGAGTTGCAAAGTTGTAGATACATAAAGACTGTGCAAAGCTTGGTGTCTCATGTGATATCAGTCAGTTTAAAAAAGAAAAGAAAATGAGCTATCAGTGCTTTTAACTGGAATTATCTTCTTATCATGATTTTTTTTCAAATTTTAATCACCATTTTTAGCTTGACTACTCGAAGAATAGGAGGAGCTATTCTACTCACCTTGGCATTAGCATCCGCCTCGGCATTGGTTGAAGTTTTTGTGGGACAAGGTCTATAAAAAGCTTGTCATTATTGAAAATGTACATTATTTAAAAGTGGAATAAATATACAGAATGTGCATAATATCTAAATTGAAATTTTCAGTGCCATAGATAGTAACCAAATTAACAAATGATTAGGCTTGAAAGGAACTGAAAAGTTTTAAAATATCTGAAATATTGTTTTAAAGATTTTTTATTGGAAATTATTAGACTGCTATTTTGCATAGTTTTTATATGAACTGACTTTTATTTATGTATGAGCACAAATAAACACACATAGTATGTAATTTACATTTGAAAAGGGACATAAACAGACCAGCTCTAGGCTTCCAAATACACAAATAACTTCTACAATGTACTACAGGTGGCCAATTATCTAATCAGGAATTTGTTGCATTCTTTCAATAATGAGATGTGCTTCTTTGACTTATTTCAGAAGTGTTCATTGCACTATTAGAATTGGCACTTGGAATTTAGAACTTGAATATAAAGATCTTAAAGAACGACACGTTAGATGGTAATTACGTATGGGAGAGATGGCATTGGGGAGGGAGGGATGGATGGCATCAGGGAGGGAAAGATAGATGGCATCAGAGGGGGAGGATGATGGAGGAATGGCATCAGGTAGGAGACGATGTATGGCAATGGGGAAGATGGGTGGAGAGATTTGGGGATGAGAGGGATGGATGACACTAGAGGGGAGGGGATAGATGGCATCAACAGGGGACGATGATGAATTGATGGCATTAGGAGGGTGGGAAGGAAAGCATCAGGGCGGGAGGGGTGGATGGCTTTGGGAAGGATGGATGGCATCGGGAGGGATGGATGATATCGGAGAGGGATGGATGACATTGGGGAGGGATGGATGGATGGTATTGGGGAGGGATGGATGTCATTGGGGAGGGATAGATGGCATCAGGGAGGGAGAGATGGAAGGCTTCAGGGAGGGAGGAGTAGATGGCATTGCGAGGGGAGGGTGGATGGCAATAGGGAGGGGAGGGAGGGATGGATGGCATCAGGGAGGATGGGATGGATATGGCAATTGCGAGGGGAGGGATGGATGACAATTGAGAGGGAGGGATGGATGGCAATTGCAAGGGGAGGGATGGAGGAGAAGTGCGAGGGGAGGGATGGATGACATTTGCGAGGGGAGGGATGGAGGGGGTGCGAGGGCGAGGGATGGATGGGAATTGCCAGAGGGAAGGATGGAGGGAATTGCCAGGGGAGGGATGGAGGGAAGGTGCGAGGGGAGGGATGGAGGGGTGCGAGGGGAGGGATGGAGGAGTGCGAGGGGAGGGATGGAGGAGAATTGCGAGGGGAGGGATGGAGGGGTGCGAGGGGAGGGATGGATGAGAATTGCAAGGGGGAGGGATGGAGGGGTGCGAGGGAGAGGGATGGAGGGGCGAGGGGATGGATGGAGGGGTGCGAGGGGAGGGATGGAGGGGAATTGGGGAGAGGGGAATTTTGAGGGGAGGGATGGAGGGAATTGCCAGGGGAGGGATGGAGGGGAATTGCAAGAGAAGGGAATTTTGAGGGGAGGGATGGAGGGGTGCGAGGGGAGGGATGGAGGGGAATCTCGAGGATGGATGGGAATTGCCAGAGGGAAGGATGGAGGAATTGCCAGGGGAGGGATGGAGGGAATTGCAAGGGGAGGGATGGAGGGAATTGAGAGGGGAAGGGATGGATGGCAATTGGGAGGTGGAGGGATGGAGGGGAAGGGATGGATGGCAATTGGGAGGGGAGGGATGGATGGCAATTGCGAGAGGGAGGGATGGATTGCAATTGCAAGGGGGAGGGATGGAGGGAATTGTGGGGGAGGATTGAGGGGTGCGAGGGGAGGGGAATTGCAATGGGTAGGGATGGAGGGGAGATGAATGGCCGAGGGGAGGGATGGAGGGGAGGTGGATGGCCATGGGAGTATAGATGGCATCAGGAAGGGAGGAAGTGATTGATGGTATCAGGGAGGGAGGGAGGGATGAATGGCATGAGGGAGGGAGGGATAGATGGATGGCATCAGGGAGCGATGGATGGATGGATGACATCAGGTAGGGACTGACGGCATCAGGTAGGGACTGACGGCATCAGGGAAGGAGGGAGGGAGGAAGGGATGGCATCAGGGAAGGAGGGGTGGATGGCATCAGGGAGGAGGGGTGATCAGGGAAGGAGGGGTGGATGGCATCAGGGAGGGATGGATGGCATCAAGAAGGAATGATTACATCAAGAGGGACGGGTAAATGGCATTGGGGAAAGAAGGGAAGGATGGCATCTGGGAGGTAGAGATGGATGGCATTGTGGGTAGGAATGGATAGCATCAGAGAGGGAGGGATGGATGGCATCAATGAGGGATGGGTGGATGCATTGGGGAAGGAGACGGGTGAATGCATTTGGAAAGGAGACTGGTGAATGCATCTTGGGAGGGAGGGATGGATGGATGGTTGGCATCAGAGAAGGGATTTTATCAGGGAGGAATGAATGGATGGCGTTGGAGGGGGATAGATGACTTTCAGGTGGAATTCATTAAACTGTTGACATATCATACTTTGCTACAGTAATTGCAGTGCCTATTAGATGTATGTCATCATTTGATAAATAAGCAGTATTCAAAAGGGAATAAATGAGATATTGTGCTTACAAGCAAAGTGTCACACCCGCACACACACACACACCCACGCACATATACACACACAACTGCATAGGTTCCTGATGCTGATAGCATTGGAACCAAAAATCAAAAGAATTAGATACCGTTAGTGGACTTCCCTAAAGCTTAGCTTGTTATCAAAACATTTCTCACTAAAAGTTACGGGATAAGTAACTGCTTACTTCCATCAAGTAGCGCACTCCCCCTGCAGCTTTGAATAGTCAAGAATGCTGTCATTCAGACAGCTCTAGTCTTATCTAACTGTCACAGCATCAGCTTGGCATGTTATGAGCAGGGGTGGAACTTAAGGGGGGTTTGTAAGGGTGTTACACCCCCTCGAATTATTTTCATACTGCAATTCCAATATTGAATATTTTGTCAGGAAAAAGAATGGCCCAGTGTTGAAAAAAATTGTAGGAAAAATAATATTCTTATACCGTAAAGTTTTTGTTTCTACGCAAAAAGACAAAATAATTCCATAATTTCTTTGTTATCTTCATGGCCATACAACCCCACCCCCTCCCACTCCCTGACCTCCCTCTCGAATTGTCTAGATATCAGAATCATCTCAATTCGGCATGATACTGATTGGGCAACTGCAGTGCTGTATATATGAAAAATGCCCGCTCCACACTTTTGAAATGGTTTAAGGAGGGAGGCTTTTCTCATCAAAATGAGAACATTTATGTGGCTTGCGGTTGTGGCAGGCAGCACATCCTGTTCTGTGTTCAGTCAGACTGTGGCACGTTGTGTTTGTGTGAAGTTTCATACACCGTGCATAATGTTACAATGATTCAAGAAAATTATTTATTTCAATGCGTTTGTCAGAAAGTAAAAGTGAAATATTAGGAAGATAATACTACAATAGTAGTCATCAGAAAAAAGTTACAATAAGAGAAACAGGGGTTGAAATTCCTGCGCTTTTCCGAGAACAGTGATTTTTAGGCACCCTCTAAAGTTTCAAATATCACCGTTCCGTGGAACAGTTTTTTTTCTTTATCAAACACATAACATCAACATCCTGCAATATATTGTTTTCTACTCATAAAACGTGTTCTATTTGCTGTAGAAATGCACTTTTCACAATTTGGAAAGCAAAATTCCCATGTCTATTTGGGCAATGGGGTCAATACTTTTGCCATACTGGTTGCGTGATTTTTTTACTTAGCATCGTAAATTGAACATTTTTGGTGTACTTCCGAAAATCATAGTACTAAGCGCGTGTAAATGATACACGCTCCTTTTTTTGGCATGTACACGTTTATTAAAATCCCAGCTCTAAAAGTATGTCAGTACACGTTCAGTACACATGGGAAGCATTTCAGTACGTACTGATTTGGGAACAGTTTCCCTGGGCAGTTTTCTTCTGAGGCTTACCACGGAGCTGTCAAAATATTAAACGGCCCCCAGGACTCTGAGCTAAGCTTATTTGGGGATTTATTTACGGGATATATCTGTTGGGGGATAACAATGCTTGCTTGAAAAGTGCTTCATATGTAGAATAAATAACTAGAAACAATGATATGCGTGCATGATAATTCCAAGAAATTAATGTAATGAGATGCAAGACCTCATTAGTATGAACTTTGTGTGTAAACCCATTTTTTTTTTTTGACAAAATTTAAGTTTCCACCACGTGGTGTAGTCATATTGACCATGTTACTCGTATAACTTCTATAATCAGTCAGAGAGCTTAGAATTACCCATTGACCGACGCATTATATTTGGTACAAAACAGCTCATAACTTTTGTCAGAAGCATATTTTTATTTTCAAACATCCCCATGAATTCATTTTTCTCCCTAATTAATGCCTTCTAAATGTTTTTTTGTTGGGAAAATGTATTTCCCAGTACGTGGTATGGTCCCTCCCCGCCCCCTCCTACTCTGTTTGCCAAAGATATAATAATTTGTGCTACATATTCATAATCTTCAACATAATTTTGTATGTCTTACATGTACATTCCTAATACTATGTTTGCATGTGTTATCTAATGCAAATATCATGAGTTCTGTTACGTATTTACCACATACGTACGATACGATATGTATTGCAGCCTTACTTGGTTTAGAATTTCGACACATGCGCAGCAACCTTATACCTCTAATTCTTGTTTTTCTGACAGGTATATTATGACAAAAAAGATGTCTTATTTAAAGCAAGGAATTTGCTTTTTTATTGACGAAAATATTAGAATAGTGAAATTTGACAGTGGTGAAAAATGTAAAGTTTGACCCCTGAGAAAAAAGATAAGGCAGCTAGAAATAAAAATAAATGATTCTGACAGGGCTCAAACTCACAACCGTTGATTAAAAAAAATCTGGCGCCTTAACCGCCTGAGCTCTAATACGTGTTGTAGATTTTGAGGGTTTTATTTAATATATATTGGCGCCTTAACCGCCTGAGCTCTAATACGTGTTGCAGATTTTGAGGGTTTTATTAATTATATACCGGCGCCTTAACCGCCTGAGCTCTAATACGTGTTGTAGATTTTGAGGGTTTTATTTAATATATACCGGCGCCTTAACTGCCTGAGCTCTAATACGTGTTGCAGATTTTGAGGGTTTTATTTAATATATACCAGCGCCTTAACCGCCTGAGCTCTTATACGTGTTGTAGATTTTGGGGTTTTTATTTAATATATACCGGCTTCTAACCGCCTGAGCTCAAATACGTGTTGCAGATTTTGAGGGTTTTATTTAATATATACTGGCGCCTTAACCGCCTGAGCTCTAATACGTGTTGTAGATTTTGAGGGTTTTATTTAATATATACCGGCGCCTTAACCGCCTGAGCTCTAATACGTGTTGTAGATTTTTAGGGTTTTATTTAATATATACCGGCGCCTTAACCGTCTGAGCTATAATACGTGTTGTAGATTTTGAGGGTTTTATTGGTTCGCATGCGAAGCATTTATGCGAACCTATGTAATGGCGATTACGTCCGTCCGGCCGTCGGGCTGTCCACAGATTTGTCCTGAGATTTCCTCAGAAATGTTAAAGTTTTTTGAGAATTCCTCAGAGTTTCCTTATAAAATGTTAAAGTTTTCCAGAGGTACTTAAGTTTTCCAGAGGTACTTAAGTTTTCCAGAGGTACTTAAGGTAGGATTAAAGACTAGTTCCTTAAAAAGTCTACAATAAATTTGATATTTTCTTAGAAGATAACTGTAAAATGATGTAATTTTCCAATATTCTTCAGAGATCCTCAAGTCTCTTTTGTAGCATTTGAGATTTGAAATCCTTAAAATTCTTCGAAATATTTGGGCACCAAACAGTTGTATCAGGCATGAATTTTTAAACTCCCCCTTTATTATTGTGCTCATTTGATTGGATCATAACATTGGATTGGATCATAACTAGAGAAAGTGATTCCTTTTTAAGTAACGTAAAGATTGAGGATCGTCAGATGTCTGATCATTTCTGGATAACTTTCACGTTAAATCTTGCCAGACCTTTACCACTAATGACAACAGTTACATGTCGTAATATCAAAGGCATATCGCAAGATAAATTTAGAAATGACATATTGGAATCTGAACTTCTAAAGAACCCTCCATCTATACTTGATGATCTCACTGAGTTATACCACGTTACTTTAACGGAACTACTTGACAAGCATGCCCCATCAGTTGAAAGGCATATACATGTCAAACCTAATTCACCCTGGTATAATGATGACATACATAAGTTGAAATTACTGAGAAGAAGAACAGAACGAAAATGGAGGATTTTCGGCCTTGAGGTCCATCGTCAAATTTACAAACAAGCAAGAAAGGATGTGCAGAATGAAATTAAGCAGGCCAAAGCAAAATATTACCAAGAAGCAATACTTTCAAAATAAACAACCCCAAAGCACTTTGGACACAAATGTTTAAGCTATTAGGCAAAACTGAAGAGAAGATACTTCCTACAGCAGCAAATGATGAAATATTAGCAGAATCTTTCAACCAATACTTCTCAAGCAAAATTGAAAACATAAGGAAAGCACTCATCTCTGACGATAGTCGCCCTCAACTTGACCAAAGATCTGACCAAATGATGTCATCATTCAGTAGTGAACACCTAACTGAGTTTGAACCAATGTCTGAACCACAAGTACTGAAACTGATAATGGATTCAAAGCCTACAACATGTGAGTTGGATCCTATTCCAACTAAATTGTTGTTGCAGTTTTGTGATGTTCTCCTGCCTGTCATCACACAAATGATAAATATCAGCCTGGACACAGGAATTGCACCTAAAGTATTCAAGAATGCGGTGGTGAAAACTCAAATTAAAAAGCAGAACTTGGACAAAAATCAACTGTCAAATCTCCCATTTCTCTCAAAGATCTTGGAAAAGGCAGTAAACAAGCAACTGGTAAATCATATTAATAGCCACAATCTTTCGGCAAAATTTCAATCTGCCTATAAGAGTGCACATAGTACTGAAACCGCTTTGGTGCGTGTTGTGAACGACTTGCAAATGGCGATAGATGATGGAAAAGTTGGAATCTTGGTACTCCTTGACCTCTCTGCTGCTTTCGACACGATCGATCACGAACTTCTGAAACAACGACTAGCTCATGAATACGGGTTCAGTAACAAAATACTTTCTTGGCTTTCATCGTATATATCAGACAGACACCAGTCTGTTATCATCAATGTCACAGTCTAATCCAATGAATCTAACATGTGGTGTACCACAAGGATCTGTTTTAGGTCCTCTGTTATTCACCTTATACACAAAGCCACTTGATAGACTTATAAACAGTCATGACGTTCTTCATCACCTCTATGCCGATGATACACAGCTGATAGATAGTTTTCACCCAGCAGAAAGTGGAATAGTGGCACTTAGCAAACTTGAACTATGTACAACAAGCATAAAGTCTTGGATGACGAACAACATGCTCAAACTTAACAAGTGCAAGACAGAAGCTATGCTTGTAGGACCAAAGTCCAGACTGCTCAACACAGACATCAGTCATATCTCGGTTTGTCTCACCTCAATCCCATTCTCTAAATCAGTGAAAAATCTGGGTGTTTTTCTTCAACCGAACTGACCATGGAGAAGCATATCACAGAGCTTTGCAGGATCTGCAACTACCACTTGCACAATATTGGCAGCATCAGACACCTTCTGACTCAAGAGACGGCTTCAGCATTGGCAAGGTCATTAATCCTGTCACGTCTTGATTATTGCAACAGTCTGCTTGTAGGTGCGTCACATGAGAACATCAAACGATTGCAGAGGATACAAAACAAAGCTGCACGTATTGTCACTAAAACATCAAAACGTGACAGTATTACAGCGGCGTTAAAGCTTTTGCACTGGCTACCAGTTGAAGCTAGAATCGAGTATAAAATATTGTGTTTAGCCTACCAGTGTATAGACGGATCAGCACCAGAATACCTCTGTGAGCTTCTGTCCATCTATCAGCCAAAAAGGTGTCTCAGGTCTAGTGACAAGCAATTGCTGGATATACCAAAGTGGAGACTAAAATTTTTGGGTACAGGTCTTTCACAGTGGCAGCCGCCAGAAAATGGAATGATATTCGAAATCCATGAAAGACATTACATTTTTGAATACGTTTAAATCTCAGCTCAAAACATATTTGTTTAAGAAGTATTTTTGATTTTTATTATAATTTAATTTAATCATTTATTTACATTAACCTATCATTTGTATTGTATAAGCGCTTTGAGCATACTCCACAGTGTGGATTAAGCGCTATATAAATGTTCCTATTATTATTATTATTATTATTATTTGCATAAAGTTATTACAGTATATGACCAGACCAGACTATTTATTTAGCATGCTTAGTCAGGGAGTGTGACAGGATGTGATTGCATATAAACATAGGGAGGGATGCCATGTGGAACATGGATGGGGGCCATGAGGGGCATATGATATAATATTTACCATGGTGTATACACCAAGGGCTATATCAGGCATAATTATTTGACTCCACCTTTTTTTCTTATTTAACAACTCATTTGCATATAAGTTATTATATGAACTGACACTTTAATACATAGTATGCTCAATCAGGGACTGTGATTGCTAGGATGAGACTTCTTATAGAGCTTATGGGACGTCATGTAAGACATAGGGTGGGATGACATGTGGGACATGGGGTGGGATACCATATGGGACATGGGGTGAGATGCCATGTGGAACAGGGTGGAATGCTATGTAGGATATGTGGTGGAATGCCATGCAGGACATAGGGTAGATTGCCATAGGATGGAATGTCATGTGGGACATGGGATGTCATGTGGGACATGGCGTCGTCCCACCCCATTTCAACAAGTCATTTGCATATAAGTTATTATATGAACTGACACTTTCATACATAGTATGCTCAATCAGTGACTGATAGCTAAGATGATACTTATGGAGCCTATGGGATGTCATGTGGGACATGGGGTGGGATGCCATGTGGGACATGGGGTCGGATGCCATGTGGGACATGGGGTGGGATGCCATGTGGAACAGGGTAGAATGCCATGTGGGACATGTTGGGATGCCACGAGTAACACAGAGTGTGACATAGGTTGTGATGCCATGTGTGACATAGGGTAGGATGCCATGTGTGACATAAGGTAGGATGCCATGTGTGACATAGGGTAGGAGGCTATGTGGGACATAGGGTGGGAGGCCATGGGAACATGGGATGTGATGCCATGTGGTACATATAGTAGGATGTCATTGGGACATTGGGAGGGATACCATATGGAACATATGGTGGGACATCAGGTGGGAAGCCACTGATGCAGGATACAGGGAGGGGTGCCATGTGGGACATAGGGAGGGACGTCATGTGGTACATAATGATTGGATTAATGTAGGACACACATGTAGGATAAGATCCATGTGGGTCATAGCATGGGATGCCATGTGGGACATATTGTGGAATGCCATGTGGGACATATGGTGGAATATGCCATGTGAGACACTGTGTGGTAGAATGCCATGTGGGAGAAATGATGGAATGCCCTGTTGGACATATGATGGAATGCCATGTGGGACATGGGATGTCATGTGGGACATGAAGTGGGATGCCATGTGGGACATGGGATGGGATGTCGTGTGGGACATGGGGTAGGATGCCATTTGGGACATGGAGTGGGATGCCATGTGGGACATGGGGTGGGATGCCATGTGGGACATGGAGTGGGATGCCATTTGGGACATGGGGTGGGATGTCATGTGGGACATGGGGTAGGATGCCATGTGGGACATGGAGTGGGATGCCATGTGGGAGATGGGGTGGGATGCCATGTGGGACATGGAGTGGGATGCCATGTGGGACATGGGGTAGGATGCCATGTGGGACATGGAGTGGGATGTCATGTGGGACATGGGGTGGGATGCCATGTGGGACATGGGGTGGAATGCCATGTGGGACATGGGATGGGATTTCGTGTGGGACATGGGTTAGGATGCCATGTGGGACATGGGGTGGGATGCCATGTGGGACATTGGGTGGGATGCCATTCGGGACATGGGGTGGGATGTCATGTGGAACATGGGGTAGGATGCCATGTGGGACATGGAGTGGGATGCCATGTGGGACATGGGGTGGGATGCAATGTGGGACATGGAGTGGGATGCCATGTGGGACATGGGGCGGGATGCCATGTGGGACATGGAGTGGGATGTCATGTGGGACATGGGGTGGGATGCCATGTGGGACATGGGGTGGGATGTCGTGTGGGACATGGGTTAGGATGCCATGTGGGACATAAGGTGGGATGCCATGTGGGACATGGGGTGGGATGCCATGTGGGTCCTAGGATGGGATGCCCTGTGGGACATATGATGGAATGCCATGTGGGACATGGGATGTCATGTGGAATATGGGGTGGGATGCCATGTGGGAGATATGGTGGAATGCCATGTGGGACATGGGATGGGATGTCGTGTGGGACATGGGGTAGGATGCCATGTGGGACATACAGTGGGATGCCATGTGGGACATGGGGCGGGATGCCATGTGGGACATGAAGTGGGATGCCATGTGGGACATGGGGTGGGATGCCATGTGGGACATGGGGTGGGATGCTGTGTGGGAGATTTGGTGGAATGCCATGTGGGACATGGGATGGGATGTCATATGGGACATGGGGTAGGATGCCATGTGGGACATGGGGTGGGATACCATGTGGGACATGGGGTGGGATGCCATGTGGGTCATAGGATGGGATGCCCTGTGGGACATATGATGGAATGCCATGTGGGACATGGAGTGTGATGCCATGGGGTGGGATGCCATGTGGGACATGGATTGGGATGCCATGTGAGACATGGGGTGGGATGCCATGTGGGACATGGGGTGGGATGCCATGTGGGACATGGGGTGGGATGCCATGTGGGACTTAAGAGTGAGATGCCATTTTTATAATTGGCTGGATTATATGATATGATATGGGTGTCAATTTGCATGGGCATGCGAACCATGACGATATTTACCGTTCTAGTTTAATATATACCGGCGCCTTAACCGCCTGAGCTATAATACGTGTTGTAGATTTTGAGGGTTTTATTTAATATATACCGCCGCCTTAACCACCTGAGTCCTAATACGTGATGTAGATTTTGAGGGTTTTATTTGATATATACCGGCGCCTTAACCGCCGAAGCTATAATACGTGTTGTAGATTTTGAGGGTTTTATTTAATATATACTGGCGCCCTAACCGCCGAAGCTATAATACGTGTTGTAGATTTTGAGGGTTTTATTTAATATATACCGGCGCCTTAATCGCCTGAGCTATAATACGTGTTGTAGATTTTGAGGGTTTTATTTACTACCGTTAAATAAAAACAATTGGTTGAAATTTTAATCATTCAAATAATTTAAATTGATTTCTAATCATTGTGTCCATATGACGATTTTTCCTCATTAAAATGAGCCATTTTGGGTATCAGAAACCAAACAAATTCAGAAATCTTCCGGGGCGAAGCCCGTGGACTCTACCAGAGCTGCATCCATGAACCTACAATTTTGCCTGTTTTGAAAACCCAAATGGTAACACAAATGGTAACCCAAATGTTAAATCTGAGTAGCTATTTAGTTACCTTTTGGATCTACTGAATGTTTGGTTGTGTAGATTTTAAGCAATTTTATGGCATGAAAAACAAGAATTCTTTAGACCAATTCTTGAATCCCTGCACAATTTTGCCCAAATTTTCTCAATTCCACTGGAAGTTTTTTTCTGCCTGTTTAGAAATACCCTATAATGCTTATTTGAGTAGATTTTAACCAAAGAATTTAAAATTGTCTTCATATCATCACATAAACCTTTTTTGATTTTGTTATAACTTTGTCAGTTTGTGTTGATTTTCAGCCAATTTGGGGCATCAAAGACAAGAAATCTGCAGAGCTTCGACCCCACTCTGAACCTCGTCCAGGGCCCTTAAGCCGGATTTCATCCCCTGGATCCCTACATTTGCTTGGTCTCAGGACCCTACGATTTTTCTTTTACATTTTGTAACTCGGTGTTGATTTTAAGCCGTTTTGGAGCATAAAAACAAAAGATCTTCAGACCAAGGCTTCACCCAAGATTCACTGCATAATTTTCAGGGGCATTTCTGTGCCTGTTTAGAAATGGTAACCCTATAATGCTTATCTGAGATAAAATGGTAACCCTATAATGCTTATGTGAGATGAAATGGTAACCCTATAATGCTTATGTGAGATGAAATGGTAACCCTATAATGCTTATCTGAGATGAAATGGTAACCCTATAATGCTTATCCGAGATGAAATGGTAACCCTATAATGCTTATGTGAGATGAAATGGTAACCTTATAATGCTTATGTGAGATGAAATGGTAACCCTATAATGCTTATCTGAGATGAAATGGTAACCCTATAATGCTTATGTGAGATGAAATGGTAACCCTATAATGCTTATGTGAGATGAAATGGTAACCCTATAATGCTTATGTGAGATGAAATGGTAACCCTATAATGCTTATGTGAGATGAAATGGTAACCCTATAATGCTTATCTGAGATGAAATGGTAACCCTATAATGCTTATCCGAGATGAAATGGTAACCCTATGCTTATGTGAGATGAAATGGTAAACCTACAGTATAATGCTTATGTGAGATGAAATAGTAACCCTATAATGCTTATGTGAGATGAAATGGTAACCCTATAATGCTTATGTGAGATGAAATGGTAACCCTATAATGCTTATGTGAGATGAAATAGTAACCCTATAATGCTTATGTGAGATGAAATGGTAACCCTATAATGCTTATGTGAGATGAAATGGTAACCCTATAATGCTTATGTGAGATGAAATGGTAACCCTATAATGCTTATGTGAGATGAAATGGTAACCCTATAATGCTTATGTGAGATGAAATAGTAACCCTATAATGCTTATGTGAGATAAAATGGTAACCCTATAATGCTTATGTGAGATGAAATGGTAAACCTATAATGCTTATGTGAGATGAAATAGTAACCCTATAATGCTTATGTGAGATGAAATAGTAACCCTATAATGCTTATGTGAGATAATGGTAATCCTATAAAGCTTATCTGAGATTAAATGGTAACCCTATAATGCGTATGTGAGATAATATGAAAAATTGAAATTGCCTCACCATGGTTTTGCCCCTGGATTCTGTCAGGGACCCTTAAGCGGGTACATATTTTTTTTCAGCACTGCGTTTGGTACCCCAAGCCAAAATGTGTGGTGACGTCACTGGTGGGGAGGATGTCTGTTTCCAGTTGTTCTATCATGTGTGATTTTAGCTACATGTATAATATCGTTTATAGATTATGGGGCAAATTTGTCTTGCACTTTCCCAGTACTTGAAGTCTAGTTACACCACCGGCTTTCGGTTTACACCACCGGCTATAGGTTACACCACCAGCGGTAGGTTTACACCACCGGCTATAGGTTACACCACCAGCTGTAGGTTTACACCACCGGCTATAGCTTACACCACCGGCTATAGGTTTACACCACCGGCTATAGGTACCAGGTTCAATTTCCAATAGGTCTTCATTCAGCAGTGCTTCACAAGTGGTTTATCAAATGGCCATGGACCAGTGGCACAGCTAAGGGGTGGCACGGAAGAAATTTTCAAATAAAAAAACGGCTTTAAAAATTTTCACAGGTTACTTCATGTTCTAATATTTAAATCAATTTAAAAAAACCTAAAAAATAAAAACTAATTTTGGTCATTGTTTTAACAAATTTTGCTCCAGCTTTCACCATTTTATTGCAAAACAAACTACCTACAGAAATGTGTGCAGATACACTATGTGCTTGTGCCATTCTAATAGTTTGTAAGTTGCATGGAAGATCTGATTCACCTACAAGCATAACGTATATACAGGCCCACTAGCATAACGTATTTACTTCAAGTTATACCTTACCTTCCATGCTATTAATATATGCAATCTGGTCACATGACCTGATTCTAACCGACCCTAAAATGTAGTAACCAGCCAAGCCCTGACCTCCATAATACCTCTCTACCATCCCTCCATCCCTCACTCTTTTCAGTGCGTTGTTTGCACAACATCGCTGAATTTGGTCATTTTTATTTTATTATAATTTAACCTTTTTCTTTTCGTTTCTTCTTTGCAGCTTCTACGTGGTGGGTTTTTACGCTGCCTTTTCTCATCCGGCTCGTCTGTTCAAGTCTTTCGAGGTAAGACGAGGTTGTCATGGGTCAGAGTTTTCTTCTGTCCGAACCTACACGATTTCCCGTGTAGCCTACACTTAAAATAGCGGGTTTTTGTCTCCATTTGTACAAAGCGAGTGGCTAGTTCGAGAGCGTCCTACTCTCGTGGCGGGTGTTTTAGGTCCTAGAGCACCAGGTGTGCCTGTCTAGGGGACCATTTGCCCCGGGGTTTAAGTGTTTTTCACCCTCGGCCCCGCCCTTCCATGAGGTTAGCCTAGCATTATACGTTGCATCGTATTAGCACGTTAGGATATCTCAGTACAGGTTCTCGTATACATTAGGCCAATTTCTTTTTTCGATTTTGGCGCATGGGCATTGGGTCGACGTCACCGTCGGGTGTTCGGGGAGTCAGCTCCTAACAACTCCAAGGAGCTACAGTTGTTACAAGAGAGCTTATTTTTGTATTAACGTTGCCAGCGTATACATATTTTCGTTTTTCTTACATAAATTAAAGACAAAGTTTTTTATTTTCAAGCTTATTTTTTGGGGCTTGGGAGAGACCGCAGGGGGGTCTCTCCGACGTACTCTTTAAAGGAAACTAATTTCTTCTTTTTATCTTTACAGACTTCGAGTACTCAGTGGTTTGTGTTTTCCACGCTACCCCGACGCTTGTAAAGTTTTTACGTTGGTTGCGTTTTCTCGGGTTTCTAAAAATTTTCAGAAAGAATTTGTTTTTCTGTTAAAAAGTTTTTGATGTACTGATTTGCTATGCCTCGTCTCTCTTTTAACGTGATCGTAGGATCATAGATGCTTCCCAGTAGGGGCGCTATTGCTGTATCTGTTGATGCACGCATGGATATATGTTCTTCTCTTTTTAGAAATCATCTTGCGAATGATTAACTCAGTGGCGTTACGCCTTAGGTGACGTTCCAAGTGAACGCCACCTAGACTTAAAAAAGTTCAGAGAGAGAGAGAGAGAAGATAAAGATCTTAGTCCTCTTTGTGGCGTTGCGCCACCTAGAGTTGAAGAGCTAAGAGAGATAAGATAACCTCTGATTAACTCAGTGGCGTTGCGCCTTAGGTTGGGTTCCAAGTGAACGCCACCTAGAGTTAAGACAGTTTAGAGAGAGAGAAGATAACCTCTTAGGGGCATTGCGCTAAGTTGTAAAGAGATGGATAAGATCCATACGGTTTCGCGGCCCGTTGTTACGGGGCGGACGGTTCCATTGGACGGTTCCATACGGTTCCGTGGCCCGTTGTTACGGGGCGGACGCTTCCATTGGACGGTTCCGCGGCCCGTTGTTACCGGGCGGACGGTTCCATACGGTTTCGCGGCCCGTTGTTACGGGGCAGACGGTTCCATTAAATGGTTCCATACGGTTCCGCGGCCCGTTGTTACGGGGCGGACGGTTCCATTGGACGGTTCCGTGGCCTGTTGTTACGGGGTGGACGGTTCCATTGGACGGTTCCATACGGTTCCGCGGCCTGTTGATACAAGGCGGACGGTTCCATTGGACGGTTCTGCGGCCCGTTGTTACGGGGCGGCCGGTTCCATGACCCATACGGTTCCGCGGCCCGTTGTTACGGGTCCGTATATAACGGGATAACGTACACCGTACGGTTAATCCAGAAGTATAGCATTGAGACAGCTATTTTTCTTCTTGGTCCCGTAGCCTTCAGCTACGCTGTTCCACGGTTCCACGGCCCATGTTTACGGGTCCTTTCGGTTTCATTGGACGGCTCCGGTGAGCGGAACTTATTCTTAACGGGATAACGTACACTGTACGGTTAACCAGGTTATACCCCACTAGCTACTAAGCTACGTGGTCAGGTGACAGATGACATTCTTTACAAGAAGTATAGCATCATGACAGCTATTTTCTTCTTGGTCGTGTAGCCATTAGCTACGCAGTTCCACGACTGGTGTGAACGCAATTAAGATTGTCTGCGTTGAACGTTACAGTTCCGTAATTATTTTCACCAGTATCATGGACATGGAGGACAGGTCCCCGAGTGTCGATGCTTTACACACCCATGATGTCCCGGCGTAGCGTGCTAACGCTTTTTTGATTTACGCTCCGGTCACATCCATCTCACGCGTTACGCGTGCAGATTATGCTGCGAGTCCATTCTTTGTACTCTTTGCAGCGATTGGGTTCCAGCGGCGTGGTCAGAGCACAGACTCCACCGCGACCGGTATTTTCAAGGTGCGACCGAGAGAGTGCGGCTCCGGTGTTCGGATGCGTACGGCTCCGTAGTTTTGTAACGGGATATCGTACACCGTACGATTTACCCGGATATACACCCACTAGCTACGAAGCTATGTGGCCAGGTGACAAGTGATAATCTTTACAAGAAGTATAGCACGTGAGAGCTATTCTCTTCATGGTTCCGTAGCCATTAGCTACGCAGTTCCACGATCATGTGAACACCATTAATACGATTATCCGTGTTGAACGTTACAGTTTCGCAATTATTTTCACCAGTATCATAGGCACGGAGGACAGGCTTCCGAGCGCCGATACGTTACGCATCTAAAAGGTTCCGCCATGCATAGCGTGCAAACGCTTCTCTAGACCGTACGGGCCCGTACGACTTCAGAGTTTTTGCAACGGGATAACGTACAATGTACGATGAACCCCGAAATTGAGTCTGCTAGCTAGAAAGCTACTTGGTCAGGTGATAGGTGACAATCTTCACGAGAAGTATAGCATCACGAGAGCTATTTTCTTCTCGTCTCTGTAGCCATTAGCTACGCTGTTCCACGGCCGTGTGGACTGCCTCAGTAGGATTTTCCGCGTTGAACGTTACAGTTTCGCGATGTTTTGCACCTATATCATCGACACGAAGGGTAGGTTCCTAGTGTCGGTGCGTTAAGCGCCTTGGATGTCCTGCAATGCGTCGCATGTAAACGATTCTTAGGTTGCGCTCCGGTGTTATCGACATGATCAAACCCGTGCACACCGCTGTGGTCCTCGGTTCCGCGATATAGGGACTGATAGTTAGTACCCTTTTTATGGCTAGTTGTAGAGCTATTGGATTACTTGCATGGGTCCATTAGGATCCATGCGGCTCCGGTGATCGGTTCCATACGGCCCCCACGGCTTGTTTTCACGGCCCCGTAAGAGTTTGTAAAACAGCTTGGCGGCTCCGTACGGGTCATGGGATGATGTTTGGGTCCGTAGGGCTGCATAGTTCTGCAGCAAGGTAACGTACAACGTACGTCACACCCGATAGTAAACCCTTTAGCTTTTTAGCTACATGGTTAAGTGATAGTAACAATCTTAGGAGAGCTATTCCTTCTCCACGTCCGTGTGAGCTGGCTTGGTGAGATTTTAGCGTTGAACGTCACGGTTCCGCATAATTTTTCACCAGTTTCATGGACACGAAGACGAGTCCCCGTTTGTCGGTACGTTACGCTCCCAGGATGTGTCGCGTTTTAGCGCTTGCTCAGGTTTCGAGGCCTAGCGCTCGGGTGATAAGAAATCCTTCTTTACGGAAGGCATACCATCACGAGAGCCATTCTCTCCGTGTTACGTAGTTCCACGACCGTTCAAACTACTCTGAATATGATTTTGGCGTCGAACGAGACCGGCGGCTCAAATTCTACAGATATTAACGCGGTTTTACGTACAACGTACGATAAACCTGGGTAACGGAACTTCAAGATATTGCGACTGTTAGCCGCGTGTTGCAGTGTTCCGCGGTCGTCTTTCTTGCCGGAACGCATCTAGCGTTCGACGGCAGTCCCCCACGCGTAGCCACCGGCTCCGCGGCTTCGTAGTGATTATATACAAACGGAGTTAACGGCCTACACCAGCAGTGCGGCTGTGGGGTAGAGGACCAGTAGCCATGAGCTACAGAGTTTCGCGGCCGTTTTTCTTACCGGAACACGTACTGAGTACGACGGTAGTCCCCTCTTCTTCACGCAGCTACCAGTTTCGTAGCTCCGTGATGACACAAACTAAGTTCGCGACTTGTATAGCTTGCGTAGTACGTGAACTCCTTCGTATTCCATACGGCCCAGTATTTTTTTAGCTATTCTCAACAGGAACGCGTACTGAGTACAACTTCCCTACGCGTAGCCACTTCCTTGGTGGCCCCGTAGTGAATAGAAGTATACTAAATTTCTCTCATTCTCCCCCCTGGTCTCTTTCCTTACTACTTCTAAAATGATCTGACCTCTCAGGCACAATTTGACCTTTGTTGTCGTGGTGCCGTTAAGACCTCATCAAACAAACAAACAAACTGAGGTAACGACTCACGTTACGGATGTAATACGTTAACGCTATCGTAGACCTAGACGGTTCTTTTGTACTGATAGCTACTACGTTAGGGACACGTACCAGTACCAGTTGTCCCCCTCGCGTAGCCACTAGCTTTTTGCTTCGTGGTGAACAGAGACAAACTTGGCGAATGACTAGTGGTTTTTACTTGTCATGCTGACGCCTTTGTAGACCCATAACAGCTCTATAATACTTAACGGGGTTGCATACTTTGTACGGCGTAAGTTCCCCCAGTAGCCACGCGCTTCTCAGCTTCGTGGTGTAGGGTGTTTAACGGAATTAACAGTCTGTGTAGTATACACAGGACGTCAACTCTTTCATGATTTCTACCCCAGTGCTGGGGTTTATGACTCATATGGTTGAGGTAGTACGTTACACCCCCCCTGTCAATATTAACTCCATGAAGGATATTTTTCTTGACAATAGGTGGCCTTTTGATAGACAACCTCACGTTTGGGGTAGCTATTACCAACAACAGCACGTATGGTTCATTCCATACTTTAACACCTTAAAGCAGTTTCCATGCGGTTTTACGGCCTGTTACTTAACTACTCGTACAGTCATATGGTATTAGTTTTCTCCACGCCCGTAGCCGTAGGCTCTGCGGTTCCAAGGTTGCTACTATACGTAGTACGTTAACACCTTTTCCAGTCAACTTCTTAGACAAGTTTCGCTCTTGATAGGTGTGTCCTGGAGCTACGCGGTTCCGCAACTGCTACAGTTTTCAGACACCGCTTGGGTGCAGTCGACTATGTTGTACAGCTCCGCGGTGTTCCAACCCATAACCGTCTCACAGCTACATAGCCTTACACGGTTGGCAGCCCTTCTTGTATACGTTTTATATTAACGGCCTGCCTTTTATTTCGCTAGCCATTGATTGTTGGTCAGTAAGTTTCAACAACCTTTGCTCAGGGTCGGCAGTTTTTTCTGGACTGCAGATGGTGTCGTTCAGTACCTCCGCTTTACACGTTTTGTCGGTGGCCACCCCCTTTGGTGGTGGTGCGGGTGCTCCCGCCTGGGGTGAGGAACGAAGTTTTCACCCTTCAGATTTCACCGTCAGTACCGACGGATCATCTTGATCGAGGTAGGCAGGTAGGGGCACTTTTCTTGTGACCCCTTATGACGGAAACTTGAACGGGTACTTGGCCTTTTTCAACAGGCAGGATGCCGAGGTTTTTTGTTCACCTTTTTACCGCTAGTGCTGAGCGAGGCTTTTTAGTTTCCCGCCGTTTTTGCACCACTGTTGTCGTCTCCTTTTCAGACAGATCAGAACGGACTCCAAGAGTTTCTGGAATCGTTCCTCTCGTCTCGGTGCAGGACAAAGTATGCCCGCCTTACGGCCGCTCACTTTGGACTACGAGTACACGATCACTCGTCTCGTTTCAGCGGAACCCACACATGATGGGCGTGCTTCCCGTAGGTGACCAGAGCGATCAGGACCTTTTTCGGTCCTCCGGACGTAGGTCTGTCCGCATCCGTGGACGATCGCAAGCTATCTTTTCTTTGCGTCCTTTCTCCTGACCCGCGGGTTTCAGGGTCGAAGCATTTGTTTTCTTCAGAACTCAACTATGTGGGTTACGTTTTCCACCTTTCATGCTAGTATCAAGTATGCTACGCTAGGCGACGTACGGCCGATAGCGCCCACTTTTCTCGGCTCACTGCGGTCCTCTCGGCTGCTCAGGACCTTGCAGGCTTCACGTACGAGCCTCGGGTCAGGGACGATTTTTGTCTCTTTCCCGGGCTCCGGCGGACTGCATCTTAGTCCAGGAGCGCTTCGTTTGATGGTGTGGCCTTGGCCCAGCTTTCCTCGACGCAGCATGGCTTTTCTGAGAGGTTGTTCACCCCCCTTTCCGACTTGGTTCAGTCATGAGCTCTGGGATAACTTGCAGCTATCCACCGAGGTTTTTCTAGTTGGGTCTACGGTCGTTGACTCTCGACCACTGAAAAGTTACACGGAGATCTCTTCGTAGTGTGTCATGTGACATTTTCCTCCGATAGATCGTCCAGTAACTTTCTTTCAACGTAGTCTGAACTGTTCATAGAACGGCTGCGGTATGCACTCGGGTTCGGGGCATAGCCTCTTTTCACGGGATCTCTCGTGCCGCCGTTCGAAAACTTTTGCGATTTTCTCTTGTTTTTGGTCTGACTCACTTTTCGACGTTCGTGTTACCCTGCTAACTTTTGCTCTTACGCGGTTACGCGCTAACGAATTTGTCCCTTGTCCGGGATTTCTTCAATTCGTTTTAGTTGGTACACGCTTCGTTCCCGATCGTAGTTTACTAGCCGGTTCCGTCTCGTGGACGCATCCGGTGTGGTTTGTGGCGTTTTTTTGTAGACACTTTGCTGATTTTCATATTGTGTCCAAACGCTCTTCCGGTTGGCTTGTTTTTCTACGTTTTTAGCTCAGGTTCTTTTGATGTTTGCCTCCGTTACTGTCAACGAATGGTGCCTTGTTCGGTTTGACTGTGACTAGACGTGGTTTACTATGTTTTAGTTCCCACTCTGAGGTCTTTCATCCTGATGAGGAGAAGGAATTTCGTCCTTTAAACGGGATTTGATTAGTGTGAGTTTTCGTAAACATTAAAAAAAAATGTGCTGCGACCTGAACTCCCTTCCTTCCTATCCTCGGTTGCAATCTGATTGCATATATTAATAGCATGGAAGGTAAGGTATAACTTGAAGTAAATTTACCCCGCTAAGCGTAGCGGGGATATTTACGAGAGTTATACTTACCTTCCATGCATCCCGCCCGCCTCTCCTCTTGTTCAGGCCTCGGTGGAATGTTGAGTGAGGGATTGAGGGATGGTAGAGAGGTATTATGGAGGTCAGGGCTTGGTTGGTTACTACGTTCTAGGGTCGGTTAGAAGTGCGTTAGAATCGGGTCATGTGACCAGATTGCATATATTAATAGCATGGAAGGTAAGTATAACTCTCGTAAATATCCCCGCTACGCTTAGCGGGGTAAATGTACAGGCCCTCTAGCATAATGTATATACAGGCCCTCTAGCATAACGTAAATACAGGCCCTCTAGCATAACGTATATGCAGGCCCTCTAGCATAACGTATATACAGGCCCTCTAGCATAACGTATATGCAGGCCCTCTAGCATAACGTATATACAGGCCCTCTAGCATAACGTATATACAGGCCCTCTAGCATAACGTATATACAGGCCCTCTAGCATAACGTATATGCAGGCCCTTTAGCATAGCGTATATACAGGCCCTCTAGCATAACGTATATACAGGCCCTCTAGCATAGCGTATATACAGGCCCTCTAGCATAACGTATATACAGGCCCTCTAGCATAGCGTATATACAGGCCCTCTAGCATAACGTATATACAGGCCCTCTAGCATAATGTATATACAGGCCCTCTAGCATAACATATATACAGGCCCTCTAGCATAACGTATATACAGGCCCTCTAGCATAACGTATATGCAGGCCATCTAGCATAATGTATATACAGGCCCTCTAGCATAACGTATATGCAGGCCCTCTAGCATAATGTATATACAGGCCCTCTAGCATAGCGTATATACAGGCCCTCTAGCATAGCGTATATACAGGCCCTCTAGCATAACGTATATACAGGCCCTCTAGCATAACGTATATACAGGCCCTCTAGCATAACGTATATGCAGGCTCTCTAGCATAACGTATATGCAGGCCCTCTAGCATAACGTATATGCAGGCCCTCTAGCATAACGTATATACAGGCCCTCTAGCATAACGTATATACAGGCCCTCTAGCATAATGTATATACAGGCCCTCTAGCATAGCGTATATACAGGCCCTCTAGCATAACGTATATACAGGCCCTCTAGCATAACGTATTTACAGGCCCTCTAGCATAACGTATATGCAGGCTCTCTAGCATAACGTATATACAGGCCCTCTAGCATAACGTATATGCAGGCTCTCTAGCATAACGTATATGCAGGCTCTCTAGCATAGCGTATATACAGGCCCTCTAGCATAACGTATATACAGGCCCTCTAGAATAACGTATATGCAGGCTCTCTAGCATAACGTATATGCAGGCTCTCTAGCATAACGTATATGCAGGCTCTCTAGCATAACGTATATACAGGCTCAACATTTTTAAGAGAAAAAAGAGAGTTTTGACAGAAAAAGATTCTCCTTTTGTTCGAAATTTGACGGATTTTCATTTGGGCAAGAAAAAATGGTGGCAAAACATGCAAGTGACATTTTTAGAGCTATTTGACTTAAATATATCCAATCATGATTCTTTACCCGATTTTTCCTAATTTCCCGAGGATTTTTTTTTGCACCTCCTTATCTGAGTTGATTTTAACGTTAACATTAGAATTTAAAATTTTGTGATTTTCTTTCAGCTTTAAAGCTATTTTAGTGCTACGCCCCTGGATGCTATAGCTTATTCGTCAAAATTATCTCAATATTCTGCAGGAAATTTCTTTTCGGCCTGTTTAGAAATGGTAACCCAAATACTTATCTGAAATGATTTGAAGCCATATTGGGGCATCAAAACAATATGAAATCTTCAGAGCTTCTGGCGCTTTGCCCCCCAGCCCTGGACCCCTGGTTTATTGTCTAAATTGTCTCAATTTTCAAGGGAAAATATTTTCTGATTGTATACTGGTTCAGAAATAGTAACCCAAATGCTTATCTGAGTTGAGAGTTAACATATCATAGAATCTAAAATGTTCTTCTTTTTATCAATTTAAGTTTCAGAGCTTCGAGGGCTTCGCCCCTTGACCCAGCTTTAATTTTTGCCCTGAATTATCTCAATTTTCAAGGGAAATTGCTTTTCTGCCTGATTAGAAATGGTAACCGAAATGTTTTTCCGAGTTGATTTAACATTTGAATCTAAATTTTCTTCCTTTCATCAATTTAATTGTGGAATGTCTGTGTTTGATTTGAAGCCATTTTGGGGCATCAAAAAAAAGAAGAAATTTGTGGAGCTCAACTGTTGAGCAAGGGATGTACTGTAAATTCTACTCACCATTTGGATCCATTTGTGGAGCTCAACTGTTGAGCAAGAGATGTAAATCCTACTCACCATTTGGATCCATTTGTGGAGCTCAACTGTTGAGCAAGAGATGTAAATCCTACTCACCATTTGGATCCATTTGTGGAGCTCAACTGTTGAGCAAGAGATGTAAATCCTACTCACCATTTGGATCCATTTGTGGAGCTCAACTGTTGAGCAAGAGATGTAAATCCTACTCACCATTTGGATCCATTTGTGGAGCTCAACTGTTGAGCAAGAGATGTAAATCCTACTCACCATTTGGATCCATTTGTGGAGCTCAACTGTTGAGCAAGAGATGTAAATCCTACTCACCATTTGTGGAGCTCAACTGTTGAGCAAGAGATGTAAATCCTACTCACCATTTGGATCCATTTGTGGAACTCAACTGTTGAGCAAGAGATGTAAATCCTACTCACCATTTGGATCCATTTGTGGAGCTCAACTGTTGAGCAAGAGATGTAAATCCTACTCACCATTTGGATCCATTTGTGGAGCTCAACTGTTGAGCAAGAGATGTAAATCCTACTCACCATTTGTGGAGCTCAACTGTTGAGCAAGAGATGTAAATCCTACTCACCATTTGGATCCATTTGTGGAGCTCAACTGTTGAGCAAGAGATGTAAATCCTACCCACCATTTAGATCCTCTCAATGTCATCTTTCATTCTTGAACTTAACTAACACACCCTGTTCAATACGCAAGTGAAGAGATCTTGTACGGTCAAAAATATGAAGAATGTTTGCACTGAAAACAACTTGGTCTAAAGGAGGAGCATGGCAATTGGTAATCAAACAAAGTTGTTTGGAAATATACTGTCAGTGAAGAACTATATGATTTGATGCACTTTCAATTAAATTTCTTTAGTAGTTATGGAGCTGCTGTTTGCCAGTGATTTATTCTCAAACATAGTTTTGTTTCATTCATTAGTTCACAAGGACTGTAACACTGAGTACTGGAAGTATGCAATATTGGTCTGATAACCTGGGGCTACCCTCTTTGAAAGGACTAAAACCCTATCCCCTCCCTTCAACTTACGCATCAAATCAGACCTCTTCCATCTCACCATCAACCCCGCCACTTGCGGCACATTCTCCTGGCCCACTTTTCCTCCTTGGGCCACCCCCCTCCTTTCTGTCCACCTGGGCCTCTCCACTCATCACAAAACTCAAACCCACCCTAACCTCTTCATCAATCTCCACAACCAAATCAAAGACCAATTCTCAAATTACACCTCCATCTATGCTGAAGGCTCCAAGGAAGGCAACAAGACAGCTGCTGCTGCTGTCATCCAAGACATCACTCTTAGTGGCAGACTTCCAGACTACTCATCCATCTTTTCAGCCGAGGCTAAGGCCATTCTCCTCGCCCTAAACTTTATTGAGTACTCTCTGCTCAGCCACTTTGCCATTTTCTCTGACTCAAAGGCTGTTCTTACCTCTTTACTCAATCATAAATGGGAGAACCTCACATGCCACCTCCTCCTCTGGAAACTCCTTTCTCCCACCCTCTGCAGGAAAAGTGTTCTTTTCTTCTGGATACCCAGCCATGTAGGCATCCCTAGCAATGACAGGGCTGATGCAGCCGCTAAGCTTGCCCTCAACCTCCTCCCTACCCCTTTTTCCAAAACCCTCTCTGACATCAAACCGCTTATCGCTTCCCTTGTTCGTGACCGCTGGCAAACCTCATGGAACTCCCAAATTGATAACAAACTCCATGTCATCTAGCCCACAATTCTGATCAAATCCACCATCAACAACCTTTCTCGTATCAATAACGTTCATATTACCCATCTTAGAATTGGTCACACCCACCTCACTCACTCCCACCTCCTTATTGGCTTCCCCCAAACCCTCTGCAACAATTGCCACTGCACCCTCACAACCCATCATGTTCTCCCTGCTTGCCTCCTGTACAACCTTCCCAGAGCTTCCCTTGCTCCCCACAACTTAATTGCTGAGTTCTTCCAGAAAAATCTCTGGATAAAAATTATCTCCTTCCTTCATCATGCTTCCCTCTACAACCATATTTAATTCTCCTCTTCCACCTCCTCTCTACTTTGTTTTTTGTTTCAACTATGCACCTCCCCTCTCGATCACAGCTTTCTGACCTTTTGTTCTTGAATATCTCTCATTCTCCCCCCGTTTCCTTTCCTTCCTACCACTAGAATTATCTGACCTCTCAGGCACAATTTGACCCTTGTTGTCGTGGTGCCGTTAAGCCCTCATCAAACAAACAAACAAACTGGTGTATGGATATCATGAAGAGTATACTAGTGTATGGATATCATGAAGAGTATACTAGTGTATATCATGAAGAGTATACTGGTGTATGGATATCATGAAGAGTATACTGGTGTAAGGATATCATGAAGAGTATACTGGTGTATGGGTATCATGAAGAGTATATTGGTGTATGGATATCATGAAGAGTATACTGGTGTATGGGTATCATGAAGAGTATACTGGTGTATGGATATCATGAAGAGTATACTGGTGTAAGGATATCATGAAGAGTATACTGGTGTATGGGTATCATGAAGAGTATATTGGTGTATGGGTATTATGAAGAGTATACTGGTGTAAGGATATCATGAAGAGTATACTAGTGTATGGGTATTATGGAGAGTATACTGGTGTATGGATATCATGAAGAGTATACCGGTGTATGGGTATCATGAAGAGTATACCGGTGTATAGATATCATAAAGAGTATACTGGTGTATGGGTATTATGAAGAGTATACTGGTGTATGGATATCATGAAGAGTATACTGGTGTATGGGTATCATGAAGAGTATACCGGTGTATAGATATCATAAAGAGTATACTGGTGTATGGGTATCATGGAGAGTATACTGGTGTATGGATATCATGAAGAGTATACTGGTGTATGGGTATCATGAAGAGTATATTGGTGTATGGATATCATGAAGAGTATACTGGTGTATGGATATCATAAAGAGTATACTGGTGTATGGATATCATGAAGAGTATACTGGTGTATGGATATTATGAAGAGTATACTGGTGTATGGGTATCATGAAGAGTATACTGGTGTATGGCTATCATGAAGAGTATACCGGTGTATAGATATCATAAAGAGTATACTGGTGTATGGGTATCATGAAGAGTATACTGGTGTATGGATATCATGAAGAGTATACTGGTGTATGGATATCATAAAGAGTATACTGGTGTATGGATATCATAAAGAGTATACTGGTGTATGGGTATCATGAAGAGTATACTGGTGTATGGATATCATGAAGAGTATACTGGTGTATGGGTATCATGAAGAGTATACTGGTGTATGGGTATCATGAAGAGTATACTGGTGTATGGGTATTATGGAGAGTATACTGGTGTATGGATATCATGAAGAGTATACCGGTGTACGGGTATCATGAAGAGTATACTGGTGTATGGGTATCATTAAAAGACAACAATTTAGCTTTAAAATCGTTCAAAAGTATTACAAGCAAATTGACCATTTTGCATCTTTTTGATGTTCATGTCTAATTCATATACATTTTAATGCTAATTTGCAATGTACATGAACTAATACTTCTCTATTGTTATGTTAAAGTTAACAGGGAATCTTGTCTCAGTAGAATTGTGATGTTCATCTTTCACGTCACACCCCGTTGTGGATCGTTTTTAATATTAAAGGTATATGGACAGGTAGCGATTTTGCTATAAATATGTTTCTTTTAATAATCTGAACATTTCAATAATATACATCAATCAGAAATTTCCACTCGTTTCTGAGATACTTGCAAAAAATTGAAAACCTAAGCCTTAAGAAACGGCTGGACTTCCACTAATAAAGAAAGGTGTGTGACGTAAGAATAAGCACACAGTGAGACCTACAATCTATAACTTCAGTTTCTAAACATCAGTTTCATTGAATCAGACATCAGAATATTGCTTTATTAGCTATATGCTAACTATTTTAGGACATTTTCTCGTGGATAAAGACGAAATATCAACCTAAGTTCGGATCCATTATTTCTTTATGATATGCGAACTATATTTGTTACGTTAGGCGCCTGAGCATCCATTAGGATGGATGTGTGCGCATTATAAATCTTATTCATTATTATTATTTATTAAGTATTACTGTATGGTACACTGTATGGTAGGTACACTGTATGGTACACTGTGTGGTACACTGTGTGGTACACTGTGTGGTACACTGTGTGGTACACTGTGTGGTACACTGTGTGGTACACTGTGTGGTACACTGTGTGGTACACTGTGTGGTACACTGTGTGGTACACTGTGTGGTACACTGTGTGGTACACTGTGTGGTACACTGTGTGGTACACTGTGTGGTACACTGTGTGGTACACTGTGTGGTACACTGTGTGGTACTCTGTGTGGTACACTGTAACTTTCACATAACGTTGATGTTGTACTGTCCTATCCTAACGTCATGAAAAAACCAATATGTAATGAGCATACAGATTTTTCACATTTTAGGATCGATTTTGTAAGAAAGTGTTTGTGGTGAGTGTTTATGAAGGGCATTTAGTGGTGAGTGTTTATAAATGGCATTTGGTGGTGAGGGTTTATGAAGGGCATTTGATGGTGAGTGTTTATGAATGGCATTTGGTGGCGAGTGTTTATGAAGGGCATTTGGTGGTGAGTGTTTATGAAGAGCATTTGGTGGTGAGGGTTTTGAAGGGCATTTGGTGGTGAGTATTTATGAAGGGCATTTGGTGGTGAGTGTTTATGAAGGACATTTGGTGGTGAGTGTTTATGAAGGGCATTTGGTGGTGAGTGTTTATGAAGGGCATTTGGTGGTGAGTGTTTATGAAGGGCATTTGATGGGGAGTATTTATGAAGGGCATTTGGTGGTGAGTGTTTATGAAGGGCATTTGGTGGGGAGTATTTAAGAAGGGCATTTGGTGGTGAGTGTTTATGAAGGGCATTTGGTTGAGTGTTTATGAAGCGCATTTGGTGGTGAGTGTTTATGAAGGGCATTTGGTGGTGAGTGTTTATGAAGCGCATTTGGTAGTAAATGTTTGGTGGTGAGTGTTTATGAAGGGCATTTGGTGGGGGGTATGTATGAAGCGCATTTGGTGGTGAGTATTTATGAAGGGCATTTGGTGGTGAGTGTTTATGAAGGGCATTTGGTGGTGAGTGTTTATGAAGGGCATTTGGTGGTGAGTGTTTATGAAGGACATTTGGTGGTGAGTGTTTATGAAGGGCATTTGGTGGTGAGTGTTTATGAAGGGCATTTGGTGGTGAGTGTTTATGAAGGGCATTTGATGGGGAGTATTTATGAAGGGCATTTGGTGGTGAGTGTTTATGAAGGGCATTTGGTGGGGAGTATTTAAGAAGGGCATTTGGTGGTGAGTGTTTATGAAGGGCATTTGGTTGAGTGTTTATGAAGCGCATTTGGTGGTGAGTGTTTATGAAGGGCATTTGGTGGTGAGTGTTTATGAAGCGCATTTGGTAGTAAATGTTTGGTGGTGAGTGTTTATGAAGGGCATTTGGTGGGGGGTATGTATGAAGCGCATTTGGTGGTGAGTATTTATGAAGGGCATTTGGTGGTGAGTGTTTATGAAGGGCATTTGGTGGTGAGTGTTTATGAAGGGCATTTGGTGGTGAGTGTTTATGAAGCGCATTTGGTGGTAAGTGTTTGGTAGTGAGTATTTATGAAGCACATTTGGTGGTGAGTGTTTATGAAGCGCATTTGGTGGTGAGTGTTTATAAGGGCATTTGGTGGTGAGTGTTTATAAAGGGCATTTGGTGGTGAGTGTTTATAAAGGGCATTTGGTGGTGAGTGTTAATGAAGCGCATTTGGTGGTGAGTGTTAATGAAGTGCATTTGGTGGTGAGTGTTTATGAAGGGCATTTGGTGGTGAGTGTTAATGAAGCGCATTTGTATCAAATTTGAAGAGAGCCTGTTCTGACTTGTGATCATCACAAGCAAATCCCCAAAACCCTCAAACTTGAATCAGTCATGAATAGTAATAAGTTATAACTCAAAAACTAAATGTGCTGTGTTCAAAATTTATTGATATACTCAGAATTTAGAAAGAATGTGCAGTGGCTCAATGATGATCTTGCTCTGGTTTGATTGCCGCCAGGAGGGCTAGCTGCATTGTGTCCTTGAGCAAGACACTCTATTTGTTCCAGTCCACTCAGCTTTTAAATAAGTATTAGCATTGCCAGGGAGTTAAACTGCGATGGACTGGCGTCCATCCAGGGGAGCCATGTGCTCTCATCTGCTAGTGCTATGGCAACTGGGGATGAGCACCGGCCTTAATAAGCCCAATGGCTCAGATGGGTGGAACTAAACTTATAGTCAGAATTCAGAAAGTCAGATTATTATGCTACAAAAACATTTTGCAAAGTCAATAGATGTTTAAAAATCAATGCCATGAAAATAATGTACTGGTATGCCAGGTTTGCATATATTATATTATGCACTCTGACAGTGCAAAATGTATTGAAACAGTATTGCGGTGTACTTCACATACCTGAAATGAAATTGATATTTATGTTGACACAGTGTAGTATATACTGACAAACCTTTGGCATTTAGTTGTGTAATTAATGGATTTGTTGTTACTTTTTCCTTGTTAACTGTTTTTGTTTCAATGTGTTGTTGTGTTATTTAAAACATTCAGTGTTATAATATAAGCATGCATTTTGATGAAGATAAAATGGGTATTTTTACTCTTCTTTTATAGGTTGATTGTTTAACATATGAATATATATGTGACTTGTTAATTAGAATCATTTCTTATATAGAATCATAATAGGAGCATGTAGGGAAGGATCCAGACTTTGCTAAACATATTCACTGACAAAGGTTTGGGGCTTGTGAACCAGCCTGCTTCCATGCACCTGTATAATTGTGATGCTGTTTGGGGCTTGTGAACCAACCTGCCTCCATGCACTTGTATAAGTGCGATGCTGTTTTGGGGCTTGTGAACCAGCCTGCTTCCATGCACCTGTATAATTGCGATGCTGCTTGGGGCTTGTGAACCAACCTGCTTCCATGCACCTGTATAAGTGTGATGTTGTTTGGGGCTTGTGAACCAGCCTGCTTCCATGCACCTGTATAATTGCAATGCTGTTTGGGGCTTGTGAACCAGCCTGCTTCCATGCACCTGTATAATTGCGATGCTGCTTGGGGCTTGTGAACCAACCTGCTTCCATGCACCTGTATAAGTGCGATGCTGTTTGGGGCTTGTGAACCAGCCTGCTTCCATGCACTTGTATAATAGTGCAATGCTGTTTGGGGCTTGTGAACCAGCCTGCTTCCATGCACCTGTATAAGTGCGATGCTGTTTGGAGCTTGTGAACCAGCCTGCTTCCATGCACCTGTATAATTGTGATGCTGTTTGGGGCTTGTGAACCAACCTGCTTCCATGCACTTGTATAAGTGCGATGCTGTTTGGGGCTTGTGAACCAGCCTGCTTCCATGCACCTGTATAATTGTGATGCTGTTTAGGGCTTGTGAACCAACCTGCTTCCATGCACCTGTATAAGTGCGATGCTGTTTGGAGCTTGTGAACCAGCCTGCTTCCATGCACCTGTATAATTGTGATGCTGTTTGGGGCTTGTGAACCAACCTGCTTCCATGCACTTGTATAAGTGCGATGCTGTTTGGGGCTTGTGAACCAGCCTGCTTCCATGCACCTGTATAATTGTGATGCTGTTTAGGGCTTGTGAACCAACCTGCTTCCATGCACCTGTATAAGTGCGATGCTGTTTGGAGCTTGTGAACCAGCCTGCTTCCATGCACCTGTATAATTGTGATGCTGTTTGGGGCTTGTGAACCAACCTGCTTCCATGCACTTGTATAAGTGCGATGCTGTTTGGGGCTTGTGAACCAGCCTGCTTCCATGCACCTGTATAATTGTGATGCTGTTTAGGGCTTGTGAACCAACCTGCTTCCATGCACCTGTATAAGTGCGATGCTGTTTGGAGCTTGTGAACCAGCCTGCTTCCATGCACCTGTATAATTGCGATGCTGTTTGGGGCTTGTGAACCAGCCTGCTTCCATGCACCTGTATAAGTGCGATGCTGTTTGGGGCTTGTGAACCAACCTGCTTCCATGCACCTGTATAAGTGCGATGCTGTTTGGGGCTTGTGAACCAGCCTGCTTCCATGCACCTGTATAATTGCGATGCTGTTTGGGGCTTGTGAACCAACCTGCTTCCATGCACCTGTATAAGTGCGATGCTGTTTGGGGCTTGTGAACCAACCTGCTTCCATGCACTTGTATAATAGTGCAATGCTGTTTGAGGCTTGTGAACCAACCTGCTTCCATGCACCTGTATAAGTGCAATGCTGTTTGGGGCTTGTGAACCAACCTGCTTTCATGCACCTGTATAAGTGCAATGCTCTTTGGGGCTTGCGAACCAACCTGCCTCCATGCACCTGTATAAGTGCGATGCTGTTTGGGGCTTGTGAACCAACCTGCTTCCATGCACCTGTATAAGTGCAATGCTGTTTGGGGCTTCTGAACCAGCCTGCTTCCATGCACCTGTATAAGTGCAATGCTGTTTGGGGCTTGTGAACCAACCTGCTTCCATGCACCTGTATAATTGCAATGCTGTTTAAAAATCAATGCCATGAAAATAATGTACTGGTATGCCAGGTTTGCATATATTATATTATGCACTCTGACAGTGCAAAATGTATTGAAACAGTATTGCGGTGTACTTCACATACCTGAAATGAAATTGATATTTATGTTGACACAGTGTAGTATATACTGACAAACCTTTGGCATTTAGTTGTGTAATTAATGGATTTGTTGTTACTTTTTCCTTGTTAACTGTTTTTGTTTCAATGTGTTGTTGTGTTATTTAAAACATTCAGTGTTATAATATAAGCATGCATTTTGATGAAGATAAAATGGGTATTTTTACTCTTCTTTTATAGGTTGATTGTTTAACATATGAATATATATGTGACTTGTTAATTAGAATCATTTCTTATATAGAATCATAATAGGAGCATGTAGGGAAGGATCCAGACTTTGCTAAACATATTCACTGACAAAGGTTTGGGGCTTGTGAACCAGCCTGCTTCCATGCACCTGTATAATTGTGATGCTGTTTGGGGCTTGTGAACCAACCTGCCTCCATGCACTTGTATAAGTGCGATGCTGTTTGGGGCTTGTGAACCAGCCTGCTTCCATGCACCTGTATAATTGCGATGCTGCTTGGGGCTTGTGAACCAACCTGCTTCCATGCACCTGTATAAGTGTGATGTTGTTTGGGGCTTGTGAACCAGCCTGCTTCCATGCACCTGTATAATTGCAATGCTGTTTGGGGCTTGTGAACCAGCCTGCTTCCATGCACCTGTATAATTGCGATGCTGCTTGGGGCTTGTGAACCAACCTGCTTCCATGCACCTGTATAAGTGCGATGCTGTTTGGGGCTTGTGAACCAGCCTGCTTCCATGCACTTGTATAATAGTGCAATGCTGTTTGGGGCTTGTGAACCAGCCTGCTTCCATGCACCTGTATAAGTGCGATGCTGTTTGGAGCTTGTGAACCAGCCTGCTTCCATGCACCTGTATAATTGTGATGCTGTTTGGGGCTTGTGAACCAACCTGCTTCCATGCACTTGTATAAGTGCGATGCTGTTTGGGGCTTGTGAACCAGCCTGCTTCCATGCACCTGTATAATTGTGATGCTGTTTAGGGCTTGTGAACCAACCTGCTTCCATGCACCTGTATAAGTGTGATGCTGTTTGGAGCTTGTGAACCAGCCTGCTTCCATGCACCTGTATAATTGTGATGCTGTTTGGGGCTTGTGAACCAACCTGCTTCCATGCACTTGTATAAGTGCGATGCTGTTTGGGGCTTGTGAACCAGCCTGCTTCCATGCACCTGTATAATTGTGATGCTGTTTAGGGCTTGTGAACCAACCTGCTTCCATGCACCTGTATAAGTGCGATGCTGTTTGGAGCTTGTGAACCAGCCTGCTTCCATGCACCTGTATAATTGTGATGCTGTTTGGGGCTTGTGAACCAACCTGCTTCCATGCACTTGTATAAGTGCGATGCTGTTTGGGGCTTGTGAACCAGCCTGCTTCCATGCACCTGTATAATTGTGATGCTGTTTAGGGCTTGTGAACCAACCTGCTTCCATGCACCTGTATAAGTGCGATGCTGTTTGGAGCTTGTGAACCAGCCTGCTTCCATGCACCTGTATAATTGCGATGCTGTTTGGGGCTTGTGAACCAACCTGCTTCCATGCACCTGTATAAGTGCGATGCTGTTTGGGGCTTGTGAACCAACCTGCTTCCATGCACCTGTATAAGTGCGATGCTGTTTGGGGCTTGTGAACCAACCTGCTTCCATGCACTTGTATAATAGTGCAATGCTGTTTGAGGCTTGTGAACCAACCTGCTTCCATGCACCTGTATAAGTGCAATGCTGTTTGGGGCTTGTGAACCAACCTGCTTTCATGCACCTGTATAAGTGCAATGCTCTTTGGGGCTTGCGAACCAACCTGCCTCCATGCACCTGTATAAGTGCGATGCTGTTTGGGGCTTGTGAACCAACCTGCTTCCATGCACCTGTATAAGTGCAATGCTGTTTGGGGCTTCTGAACCAGCCTGCTTCCATGCACCTGTATAAGTGCAATGCTGTTTGGGGCTTGTGAACCAACCTGCTTCCATGCACCTGTATAATTGCAATGCTGTTTGGTTGTGAACCAACCTACTTTTATGCACCTGTATAAGTGCAATGCTGTTTGGGGCTTGTGAACCAACCTGCTTCCATGCACCTGTATAAGTGCGATGCTGTTTGGGGCTTGTGAACCAACCTGCTTCCATGCACCTGTATAAGTGCGATGCTGCTTGGGGCTTGTGAACCAACCTGCTTCCATACACCTGTATAAGTGCGATGCTGTTTGGGGCTTGTGAACCAACCTGCTTCCATGCACCTGTATAATTGTGATGCTGTTTGGGGCTTGTGAACCAACCTGCTTCCATGCACCTGTATAAGTGCGATGCTGGTTGGGGCTTGTGAACCAACTTGCTTCCATGCACCTGTATAATTGCAATGCTGTTTGGGGCTTGTGAACCAACCTGCTTCCATGCACCTGTATAATTGCAATGCTGTTTGGGGCTTGTGAACCAAGCTGCTTCCATGCACCTGTATAAGTGCAATGCTGTTTGGGGCTTGTGAACCAACCTGCTTCCATGCACCTGTATAAGTGCGATGCTGTTTGGGGCTTGTGAACCAACCTGCTTCCATGCACTTGTATAAGTGCGATGCTGTTTGGGGCTTGTGAACCAGCCTGCTTCCATGCACCTGTATAATTGCGATGCTGTTTGGGGCTTGTGAACCAACCTGCTTCCATACACCTGTATAAGTGCGATGCTGTTTGGGGCTTGTGAACCAACCTGCTTCCATGCACCTGTATTAGTGCGATGCTGTTTGAGGCTTGTGAACCAACCTGTTTCCATGCACCTGTATAAGTGCGATGCTGTTTGGGGCTTGTGAACCAACCTGCTTTCATGCACCTGTATAAGTGCAATGCTGTTTGGGGCTTGAACCAACCTGCTTCCATGCACCTGTATAAGTGCGATGCTGTTTGGGGCTTGTGAACCAACCTGCTTCCATGCACCTGTATAAGTGCGATGCTGTTTGGGGCTTGTGAACCAACCTGCTTCCATGCACCTGTATAAGTGCAATGCTGTTTGGGGCTTGTGAACCAGCCTGCTTCCATGCACCTGTATAATTGCAATGCTGTTTGGGGCTTGTGAACCAACCTGCTTCCATGCACCTGTATAAGTGCGATGCTGTTGGGGCTTGTGAACCAACCTGCTTCCATGCACCTGTATAAGTGCAATGCTGTTTGGGGCTTGTGAACCAACCTGCTTCCATGCACTTGTATAATAGTGCAATGCTGTTGGAGGCTTGTGAACCAACCTGCTTCCATGCACCTGTATAAGTGCAATGCTGTTTGGGGCTTGTGAACCAACCTGCTTTCATGCACCTGTATAAGTGCAATGCTCTTTGGGGCTTGCGAACCAACCTGCCTCCATGCACCTGTATAAGTGCGATGCTGTTTGGGGCTTGTGAACCAACCTGCTTCCATGCACCTGTATAAGTGCAATGCTGTTTGGGGCTTCTGAACCAGCCTGCTTCCATGCACCTGTATAAGTGCAATGCTGTTTGGGGCTTGTGAACCAACCTGCTTCCATGCACCTGTATAATTGCAATGCTGTTTGGTTGTGAACCAACCTACTTTTATGCACCTGTATAAGTGCAATGCTGTTTGGGGCTTGTGAACCAACCTGCTTCCATGCACCTGTATAAGTGCGATGCTGTTTGGGGCTTGTGAACCAACCTGCTTCCATGCACCTGTATAAGTGCGATGCTGTTTGGGGCTTGTGAACCAACCTGCTTCCATACACCTGTATAAGTGCGATGCTGTTTGGGGCTTGTGAACCAACCTGCTTCCATGCACCTGTATAATTGTGATGCTGTTTGGGGCTTGTGAACCAACCTGCTTCCATGCACCTGTATAAGTGCGATGCTGGTTGGGGCTTAATTGTGAACCAACTTGCTTCCATGCACCTGTATAATTGCAATGCTGTTTGGGGCTTGTGAACCAACCTGCTTCCATGCACCTGTATAATTGCAATGCTGTTTGGGGCTTGTGAACAAGCTGCTTCCATGCACCTGTATAAGTGCAATGCTGTTTGGGGCTTGTGAACCAACCTGCTTCCATGCACCTGTATAAGTGCGATGCTGTTTGGGGCTTGTGAACCAACCTGCTTCCATGCACTTGTATAAGTGCGATGCTGTTTGGGGCTTGTGAACCAGCCTGCTTCCATGCACCTGTATAATTGCGATGCTGTTTGGGGCTTGTGAACCAACCTGCTTCCATACACCTGTATAAGTGCGATGCTGTTTGGGGCTTGTGAACCAACCTGCTTCCATGCACCTGTATTAGTGCGATGCTGTTTGAGGCTTGTGAACCAACCTGCTTCCATGCACCTGTATAAGTGCGATGTTGTTTGGGGCTTGTGAACCAACCTGCTTTCATGCACCTGTATAAGTGCAATGCTGTTTGGGGCTTGCGAACCAACCTGCTTCCATGCACCTGTATAAGTGCGATGCTGTTTGGGGCTTGTGAACCAACCTGCTTCCATGCACCTGTATAAGTGCGATGCTGTTTGGGGCTTGTGAACCAACCTGCTTCCATGCACCTGTATAAGTGCAATGCTGTTTGGGGCTTGTGAACCAGCCTGCTTCCATGCACCTGTATAATTGCAATGCTGTTTGGGGCTTGTGAACCAACCTGCTTTCATGCACCTGTATAAGTGCGATGCTGTTGGGGCTTGTGAACCAACCTGCTTCCATGCACCTGTATAAGTGCGATGCTGTTTGGGGCTTGTGAACCAACCTGCTTCCATGCACCTGTATAAGTGCAATGCTGTTTGGGGCTTCTGAACCAGCCTGCTTCCATGCACCTGTATAAGTGCAATGCTGTTTGGGGCTTGTGAACCAACCTGCTTCCATGCACCTGTATAATTGCAATGCTGTTTAAAAATCAATGCCATGAAAATAATGTACTGGTATGCCAGGTTTGCATATATTATATTATGCACTCTGACAGTGCAAAATGTATTGAAACAGTATTGCGGTGTACTTCACATACCTGAAATGAAATTGATATTTATGTTGACACAGTGTAGTATATACTGACAAACCTTTGGCATTTAGTTGTGTAATTAATGGATTTGTTGTTACTTTTTCCTTGTTAACTGTTTTTGTTTCAATGTGTTGTTGTGTTATTTAAAACATTCAGTGTTATAATATAAGCATGCATTTTGATGAAGATAAAATGGGTATTTTTACTCTTCTTTTATAGGTTGATTGTTTAACATATGAATATATATGTGACTTGTTAATTAGAATCATTTCTTATATAGAATCATAATAGGAGCATGTAGGGAAGGATCCAGACTTTGCTAAACATATTCACTGACAAAGGTTTGGGGCTTGTGAACCAGCCTGCTTCCATGCACCTGTATAATTGTGATGCTGTTTGGGGCTTGTGAACCAACCTGCCTCCATGCACTTGTATAAGTGCGATGCTGTTTGGGGCTTGTGAACCAGCCTGCTTCCATGCACCTGTATAATTGCGATGCTGCTTGGGGCTTGTGAACCAACCTGCTTCCATGCACCTGTATAAGTGTGATGTTGTTTGGGGCTTGTGAACCAGCCTGCTTCCATGCACCTGTATAATTGCAATGCTGTTTGGGGCTTGTGAACCAGCCTGCTTCCATGCACCTGTATAATTGCGATGCTGCTTGGGGCTTGTGAACCAACCTGCTTCCATGCACCTGTATAAGTGCGATGCTGTTTGGGGCTTGTGAACCAGCCTGCTTCCATGCACTTGTATAATAGTGCAATGCTGTTTGGGGCTTGTGAACCAGCCTGCTTCCATGCACCTGTATAAGTGCGATGCTGTTTGGAGCTTGTGAACCAGCCTGCTTCCATGCACCTGTATAATTGTGATGCTGTTTGGGGCTTGTGAACCAACCTGCTTCCATGCACTTGTATAAGTGCGATGCTGTTTGGGGCTTGTGAACCAGCCTGCTTCCATGCACCTGTATAATTGTGATGCTGTTTAGGGCTTGTGAACCAACCTGCTTCCATGCACCTGTATAAGTGCGATGCTGTTTGGAGCTTGTGAACCAGCCTGCTTCCATGCACCTGTATAATTGTGATGCTGTTTGGGGCTTGTGAACCAACCTGCTTCCATGCACTTGTATAAGTGCGATGCTGTTTGGGGCTTGTGAACCAGCCTGCTTCCATGCACCTGTATAATTGTGATGCTGTTTAGGGCTTGTGAACCAACCTGCTTCCATGCACCTGTATAAGTGCGATGCTGTTTGGAGCTTGTGAACCAGCCTGCTTCCATGCACCTGTATAATTGTGATGCTGTTTGGGGCTTGTGAACCAACCTGCTTCCATGCACTTGTATAAGTGCGATGCTGTTTGGGGCTTGTGAACCAGCCTGCTTCCATGCACCTGTATAATTGTGATGCTGTTTAGGGCTTGTGAACCAACCTGCTTCCATGCACCTGTATAAGTGCGATGCTGTTTGGAGCTTGTGAACCAGCCTGCTTCCATGCACCTGTATAATTGCGATGCTGTTTGGGGCTTGTGAACCAACCTGCTTCCATGCACCTGTATAAGTGCGATGCTGTTTGGGGCTTGTGAACCAACCTGCTTCCATGCACCTGTATAAGTGCGATGCTGTTTGGGGCTTGTGAACCAACCTGCTTCCATGCACTTGTATAATAGTGCAATGCTGTTTGAGGCTTGTGAACCAACCTGCTTCCATGCACCTGTATAAGTGCAATGCTGTTTGGGGCTTGTGAACCAACCTGCTTTCATGCACCTGTATAAGTGCAATGCTCTTTGGGGCTTGCGAACCAACCTGCCTCCATGCACCTGTATAAGTGCGATGCTGTTTGGGGCTTGTGAACCAACCTGCTTCCATGCACCTGTATAAGTGCAATGCTGTTTGGGGCTTCTGAACCAGCCTGCTTCCATGCACCTGTATAAGTGCAATGCTGTTTGGGGCTTGTGAACCAACCTGCTTCCATGCACCTGTATAATTGCAATGCTGTTTGGTTGTGAACCAACCTACTTTTATGCACCTGTATAAGTGCAATGCTGTTTGGGGCTTGTGAACCAACCTGCTTCCATGCACCTGTATAAGTGCGATGCTGTTTGGGGCTTGTGAACCAACCTGCTTCCATGCACCTGTATAAGTGCGATGCTGCTTGGGGCTTGTGAACCAACCTGCTTCCATACACCTGTATAAGTGCGATGCTGTTTGGGGCTTGTGAACCAACCTGCTTCCATGCACCTGTATAATTGTGATGCTGTTTGGGGCTTGTGAACCAACCTGCTTCCATGCACCTGTATAAGTGCGATGCTGGTTGGGGCTTGTGAACCAACTTGCTTCCATGCACCTGTATAATTGCAATGCTGTTTGGGGCTTGTGAACCAACCTGCTTCCATGCACCTGTATAATTGCAATGCTGTTTGGGGCTTGTGAACAAGCTGCTTCCATGCACCTGTATAAGTGCAATGCTGTTTGGGGCTTGTGAACCAACCTGCTTCCATGCACCTGTATAAGTGCGATGCTGTTTGGGGCTTGTGAACCAACCTGCTTCCATGCACTTGTATAAGTGCGATGCTGTTTGGGGCTTGTGAACCAGCCTGCTTCCATGCACCTGTATAATTGCGATGCTGTTTGGGGCTTGTGAACCAACCTGCTTCCATACACCTGTATAAGTGCGATGCTGTTTGGGGCTTGTGAACCAACCTGCTTCCATGCACCTGTATTAGTGCGATGCTGTTTGAGGCTTGTGAACCAACCTGTTTCCATGCACCTGTATAAGTGCGATGCTGTTTGGGGCTTGTGAACCAACCTGCTTTCATGCACCTGTATAAGTGCAATGCTGTTTGGGGCTTGCGAACCAACCTGCTTCCATGCACCTGTATAAGTGCGATGCTGTTTGGGGCTTGTGAACCAACCTGCTTCCATGCACCTGTATAAGTGCGATGCTGTTTGGGGCTTGTGAACCAACCTGCTTCCATGCACCTGTATAAGTGCAATGCTGTTTGGGGCTTGTGAACCAGCCTGCTTCCATGCACCTGTATAATTGCAATGCTGTTTGGGGCTTGTGAACCAACCTGCTTTCATGCACCTGTATAAGTGCGATGCTGTTGGGGCTTGTGAACCAACCTGCTTCCATGCACCTGTATAAGTGCAATGCTGTTTGGGGCTTGTGAACCAACCTGCTTCCATGCACTTGTATAATAGTGCAATGCTGTTGGAGGCTTGTGAACCAACCTGCTTCCATGCACCTGTATAAGTGCAATGCTGTTTGGGGCTTGTGAACCAACCTGCTTTCATGCACCTGTATAAGTGCAATGCTCTTTGGGGCTTGCGAACCAACCTGCCTCCATGCACCTGTATAAGTGCGATGCTGTTTGGGGCTTGTGAACCAACCTGCTTCCATGCACCTGTATAAGTGCAATGCTGTTTGGGGCTTGTGAACCAACCTGCTTCCATGCACCTGTATAAGTGCAATGCTGTTTGGGGCTTGTGAACCAACCTGCTTCCATGCACCTGTATAATTGCAATGCTGTTTGGTTGTGAACCAACCTACTTTTATGCACCTGTATAAGTGCAATGCTGTTTGGGGCTTGTGAACCAACCTGCTTCCATGCACCTGTATAAGTGCGATGCTGTTTGGGGCTTGTGAACCAACCTGCTTCCATGCACCTGTATAAGTGCGATGCTGTTTGGGGCTTGTGAACCAACCTGCTTCCATACACCTGTATAAGTGCGATGCTGTTTGGGGCTTGTGAACCAACCTGCTTCCATGCACCTGTATAATTGTGATGCTGTTTGGGGCTTGTGAACCAACCTGCTTCCATGCACCTGTATAAGTGCGATGCTGGTTGGGGCTTAATTGTGAACCAACTTGCTTCCATGCACCTGTATAATTGCAATGCTGTTTGGGGCTTGTGAACCAACCTGCTTCCATGCACCTGTATAATTGCAATGCTGTTTGGGGCTTGTGAACCAAGCTGCTTCCATGCACCTGTATAAGTGCAATGCTGTTTGGGGCTTGTGAACCAACCTGCTTCCATGCACCTGTATAAGTGCGATGCTGTTTGGGGCTTGTGAACCAACCTGCTTCCATGCACTTGTATAAGTGCGATGCTGTTTGGGGCTTGTGAACCAGCCTGCTTCCATGCACCTGTATAATTGCGATGCTGTTTGGGGCTTGTGAACCAACCTGCTTCCATACACCTGTATAAGTGCGATGCTGTTTGGGGCTTGTGAACCAACCTGCTTCCATGCACCTGTATTAGTGCGATGCTGTTTGAGGCTTGTGAACCAACCTGCTTCCATGCACCTGTATAAGTGCGATGTTGTTTGGGGCTTGTGAACCAACCTGCTTTCATGCACCTGTATAAGTGCAATGCTGTTTGGGGCTTGCGAACCAACCTGCTTCCATGCACCTGTATAAGTGCGATGCTGTTTGGGGCTTGTGAACCAACCTGCTTCCATGCACCTGTATAAGTGCGATGCTGTTTGGGGCTTGTGAACCAACCTGCTTCCATGCACCTGTATAAGTGCAATGCTGTTTGGGGCTTGTGAACCAGCCTGCTTCCATGCACCTGTATAATTGCAATGCTGTTTGGGGCTTGTGAACCAACCTGCTTTCATGCACCTGTATAAGTGCGATGCTGTTGGGGCTTGTGAACCAACCTGCTTCCATGCACCTGTATAAGTGCGATGCTGTTTGGGGCTTGTGAACCAACCTGCTTCCATGCACCTGTATAAGTGCGATGCTGTTGGGGGCTTGTGAACCAACCTGCTTCCATACACCTGTATAAGTGCAATGCTGTTTGGGGCTTGTGAACCAACCTGCTTTCATGCACCTGTATAATTGCAATGCTGTTTGGTTGTGAACCAACCTACTTTTATGCACCTGTATAAGTGCAATGCTGTTTGGGGCTTGTGAACCAACCTGCTTCCATGCACCTGTATAAGTGCGATGCTGTTTGGGGCTTGTGAACCAACCTGCTTCCATGCACCTGTATAAGTGCGATGCTGTTTGGGGCTTGTGAACCAACCTGCTTCCATACACCTGTATAAGTGCGATGCTGTTTGGGGCTTGTGAACCAACCTGCTTCCATGCACCTGTATAATTGTGATGCTGTTTGGGGCTTGTGAACCAACCTGCTTCCATGCACCTGTATAAGTGCGATGCTGGTTGGGGCTTAATTGTGAACCAACTTGCTTCCATGCACCTGTATAATTGCAATGCTGTTTGGGGCTTGTGAACCAACCTGCTTCCATGCACCTGTATAATTGCAATGCTGTTTGGGGCTTGTGAACCAAGCTGCTTCCATGCACCTGTATAAGTGCAATGCTGTTTGGGGCTTGTGAACCAACCTGCTTCCATGCACCTGTATAAGTGCGATGCTGTTTGGGGCTTGTGAACCAACCTGCTTCCATGCACTTGTATAAGTGCGATGCTGTTTGGGGCTTGTGAACCAGCCTGCTTCCATGCACCTGTATAATTGCGATGCTGTTTGGGGCTTGTGAACCAACCTGCTTCCATACACCTGTATAAGTGCGATGCTGTTTGGGGCTTGTGAACCAACCTGCTTCCATGCACCTGTATTAGTGCGATGCTGTTTGAGGCTTGTGAACCAACCTGCTTCCATGCACCTGTATAAGTGCGATGCTGTTTGGGGCTTGTGAACCAACCTGCTTTCATGCACCTGTATAAGTGCAATGCTGTTTGGGGCTTGCGAACCAACCTGCTTCCATGCACCTGTATAAGTGCGATGCTGTTTGGGGCTTGTGAACCAACCTGCTTCCATGCACCTGTATAAGTGCGATGCTGTTTGGGGCTTGTGAACCAACCTGCTTCCATGCACCTGTATAAGTGCAATGCTGTTTGGGGCTTGTGAACCAGCCTGCTTCCATGCACCTGTATAATTGCAATGCTGTTTGGGGCTTGTGAACCAACCTGCTTTCATGCACCTGTATAAGTGCGATGCTGTTGGGGCTTGTGAACCAACCTGCTTCCATGCACCTGTATAAGTGCGATGCTGTTTGGGGCTTGTGAACCAACCTGCTTCCATACACCTGTATAAGTGCAATGCTGTTTGGGGCTTGTGAACCAACCTGCTTCCATGCACCTGTATAATTGCAATGCTGTTTGGGGCTTGTGAACCAACCTGCTTCCATGCACCTGTATAAGTGCGATGCTGTTTGGGGCTTGTGAACCAACCTGCTTCCATGCACCTGTATAATTGCAATGCTGTTTGGGGCTTGTGAACCAACCTGCTTCCATGCACCTGTATAAGTGCAATGCTGTTTGGGGCTTGTGAACCAGCCTGCTTCCATGCACCTGTATAAGTGCGATGCTGTTTGGGGCTTGTGAACCAACCTGCTTCCATTCACCTGTATAAGTGCGATGCCGTTTTGGGGCTTGTGAACCAACCTGCTTCCATGCACCTGTATAAGTGGATGCTTATTGATAATACATGTATCCAAATATTTCTGCAAAGATGCATTTACCCCAAAAAAAAAATCAATTTTATTTACATATCTTGCTGAAACAAAAATAATGATAATTAGTGTTCCCCCCAAAAATATAACAAGGTATTAATTGTTTTCTTGTTATTGAAAAATGTGTCCAAAGAAAGTGACAGATAATGAATATAAATTTTCAGGTTATTCCCTAACAATCAGTATGTAACCACTGCAGTAAATATTTAGCTTCAAGTAAGAGCTTAATGTCTTCACCATTATCTTACAAGACATTTCTTAATGTCAATTATGTTGGCAGGCAAATGCAGGTCTTTAAAGTGGAGTTAGCTAAGCAGGGAGTTCTAAATGACAACTCCCTGATCTAAGGCAGGAAAAAGAATGGGCAGAAGTGTTTATACCAGATGAATATCTACAATGGTAATCGTTAATTATAGCTGTTTATACCAGATGAATATCTACAATAGTTATCGTTAATTATAGCTGTTTATACCAGATGAATATCTACAATAGTTATCGTTAATGATAGCTGTTTATACCAGATGAATATCTACAATAGTTATCGTTAATGATAGCTGTTTATACCAGATGAATATCTACAATAGTAATCGTTAATGATAGCTGTTTATACCAGATGAATATCTACAATAGTTATCGTTAATGATAGCTGTTTATACCAGATGAATATCTACAATGGTAATCGTTAATGATAGCTGAAGCGCAGGAGTGTGTAATTGTAGTAGATGAAGGGCCATAATGAGGAGAAGATACAGTACAGTAGTTATTCAAACTCATATCATACCATGATAGAGCAACTAATGGTTTTTATGTTCATAGGAAAGAGGCTTAGGTTATGAGGGGAGTTTAGGATTAAGAGGTATATAATTGAAAAGTGTTATTTAATGTTCTTTAAATCTCAATGAGGTATTATGCGAACATCTTAGGTATGCAAGGGGGTATCGAGATCCCAGTTCAGACAACGTTGTGTAGGTACCAATCATCTTATGCTTATATGTACATAGGTAATCTGTATGAATGTTTGGGCAAAGCTGTGCTTCTGCTCCTTTTAAAGATTTTAAACATTAAAAGAAGTAATCAATTAAAATTTTGCTTGAAGTTTCATTCTTGCAATATAAACTGGCAAAAACAAATACACCACTAACTTTCCTTTAAGCTATGTGTACAGCAGAGTCACCTGGATATCATCAGTCTGTTGTTACTTGGATATCATCAGTCTGTTGTTACTTGGATATCACCAGTCTGTTGTTACTTGGATGTCATCAGTCTGTTGTCACCTGGATATCATCAGTCTGTTGCCACCTGGATATCATCAGTCTGTTGTTACTTGGATATCATCAGTCTGTTGTCACCTAGATATCATCAGTCTGTTGTCACTGGATATCATCAGTCTGTTGTCACTTGGATATCATCAGTCTGTTGTTACTTGGATATCATCAAACTGTTGTCACTTGAATATCATTAGTCTGTTGTCACCTGGATATCATAAGTCTGTTGTTACTTGGATATCATCAGTCTGTTGTTACTTGGATATCATCAGTCTGTTGTTACCTGGATATCATCAGTCTGTTGTTACTTGGATATCATTAGTCTGTTGTTACTTGGATATCATCAGTCTGTTGTTACTTGGATATCATCAGTCTGTTGTCACTTGGATATCATCAGTCTGTTGTCACTTGGATATCATCAGTCTGTTGTCACCTGGATATCATCAGTCTGCTGTCACCAGGATACCATCAGTCTGTCGTCACTTGGATGTCATCAGTCTGTTGTCACTTGGATATCATCAGTCTGTTGTTACCTGGATATCATCAGTCTGTTGTTACTTGGATATCATCAGTCTGTTGTCACCTGGATATCATCAGTCTGTTGTCACTTGGATATCATCAGTCTGTTGTCACCTGGATATCATCAGTCTGTTGTTACCTGGATATCATCAGTCTGTTGTTACTTGGATATCATCAGTCTGTTGTTATTTGGATATCACCAGTCTGTTGTTACTTGGATATCATCAGTCTGTTGTCACTGGATATCATCAGTCTGTTGTCACCTGGATATCATCAGTCTGTTGTTACTTGGATATCATCAGTCTGTTGTTACTTGGATATCATCAGTCTGTTGTTACCTGGATATCATCAGTCTGTTGCTACTTGGATATCATCAGTCTAATCTTACTTGGAAATCATCAGTCTGTTGTCACCTGGATATCATCAGTCTGTTGTAACCTGGATATCATAAGTCTGTTGTCACTTGGATATCATCAGTCTGTTGTCACTTGGATATCATCAGTCTGTTGTCACCTGGATATCATCAGTCTGTTGTTACTTGGATATCATCAGTCTATTGTCACTTGGATATCATCAGCCTGTTGTCACCTGGATATCATCAGTCTGTTGTTACTTGGATATCATCAGTCTGTTGTTACTTGGATGTCATCAGTCTGTTGTCACCTGGATATCATCAGTCTGTTGCCACCTGGATATCATCAGTCTGTTGTTACTTGGATATCATCAGTCTGTTGTCACCTAGATATCATCAGTCTGTTGTCACTGGATATCATCAGTCTGTTGTCACTTGGATATCATCAGTCTGTTGTTACTTGGATATCATCAAACTGTTGTCACTTGAATAGCATTAGTCTGTTGTCACCTGGATATCATAAGTCTGTTGTTACTTGGATATCATCAGTCTGTTGTTACTTGGATATCATCAGTCTGTTGTTACCTGGATATCATCAGTCTGTTGTTACTTGGATATCATTAGTCTGTTGTTACTTGGATATCATCAGTCTGTTGTTACTTGGATATCATCAGTCTGTTGTCACTTGGATATCATCAGTCTGTTGTCACTTGGATATCATCAGTCTGTTGTCACCTAGATATCATCAGTCTGCTGTCACCAGGATACCATCAGTCTGTCGTCACTTGGATGTCATCAGTCTGTTGTCACTTGGATATCATCAGTCTGTTGTTACCTGGATATCATCAGTCTGTTGTTACCTGGATATCATCAGTCTGTTGTCACATGGATATCATCAGTCTGTTGTCACCTGGATATCATCAGTCTGTTGTTACTTGGATATCATCAGTCTGTTGTTACTTGGATATCACCAGTCTGTTGTTACTTGGATATCATCAGTCTGTTGTCACTGGATATCATCAGTCTGTTGTCACCTGGATATCATCAGTCTGTTGTTACTTGGATATCATCAGTCTGTTGTTACTTGGATATCATCAGTCTGTTGTTACCTGGATATCATCAGTCTGTTGCTACTTGGATATCATCAGTCTAATCTTACTTGGAAATCATCAGTCTGTTGTCACCTGGATATCATCAGTCTGTTGTAACCTGGATATCATAAGTCTGTTGTCACTTGGATATCGTCAGTCTGTTGTCACTTGAATATCATCAGTCTGTTGTCACCTGGATATCATCAGTCTGTTGTTACTTGGATATCATCAGTCTATTGTCACTTGGATATCATCAGCCTGTTGTCACCTGGATATCATCAGTCTGTTGTTACTTGGATATCATCAGTCTGTTGTTACTTGGATATCACCAGTCTGTTGTTACTTGGATATCATCAGTCTGTTGTCACCTGGATATCATCAGTCTGTTGTTACTTGGATATCATCAGTCTGTTGTTACTTGGATTTCATCAGTCTGTTGTTACCTGGATATCATCAGTCTGTTGTTACTTGGATATCATCAGTCTGTTGTTACTTGGATATCATCAGTCTGTTGTCACTTGGATACCATCAGTCTGTTGTCACTTGGATATCATCAGTCTGTTGCCACTTGGATATCATCAGTCTGTTGTCACCAGGATACCATCAGTCTGTCGTCACTTGGATGTCATCAGTCTGTTGTCACTTGGATATCATAAGTCTGTTGTCACTTGGATATCATCAGTCTGTTGTTACTTGGATATCATCAGTCTGTTGTCAGTGGATATCCCCAGTCTGTTGTTACCTGGATATCATCAGTCTGTTGTTACTTGGATATCATCATTCTGTTGTTAACTGGATATCATCAGTCTGTTGTTACTTGGATATCATCAGTCTGTTGTCACCTGGATATCATCAGTCTGCTGTCACCTGGATATCATCAGTCTGTTGTTACTTGGACATCAGTTGTCTGTTGTCACCTGGATATCATCAGTCTGTTGTTACTTGGATATCATCAGTCTGTTGGCACCTGGATGTCATCAGTCTGTTGTCACCTGGATATCATCAGTCTGTTGTTATTTGGATATCATCAGTCTGTTGTTACTTGGATATCATCAGTCTGTTGTCACCAGAATATCATCAGTCTGTTGTTACTTGGATATCATCAGTCTGTTGCCACCTAGATATCATCAGTCTGTTGTCACCTGGATATCATCAGTCTGTTGTTACTTGAATATCATCAGTCTGTTGTCACTTGGATAGTATCAGTCTGTTGTTACTTGGATATCATAAGTCTGTTGTCACTTGGATATCATCAGTCTGTTGTTACTTGGATATCATAAGTCTGTTGTTACCTGGATATCATCAGTCTGTTGTTACTTGGATATCATCTGTCTGTTGTTCTTGGATATTATCAGTCTGTTGTTACTTGGATATCATAAGTCTGTTGTTACCTGGATATCATCAGTCTGTTGTTACTTGGATATCATCTGTCTGTTGTTACTTGGATATCATCAGTCTCTTTTCTCTGGCGGCTAAATCTTGATTTGATGGAGATTCAGTCTACTCCCATGCTAGGTGAAAAGCAACGTACGCATTAACATTGAAGGAAATTTATAGATTTTCTCCCTCTGATGTCATAAACTTACATAGAAATATTTAGGATTTATTATAATAAGGCCTTACTACTCAAATTACTGAAAATGGTCAATTTTTTACCAATTTCTATGAAAATGTGGTTTATAGCATATTTTCTTCCAATTAAGCTCAAATTGTATTTACCTGTCCAAATTCTTTTAAGATGAAAAAGATTTAAAAAAGAAAATAGAGCAAAATATTCACTAGAATGATATTTTCTAGAATGATTAGACCTAAAAAAAAACAAAAAAAGATATGTAAGATATTTTAAAACAATGTACTTAATGTTGCATGCACTTAGTTGCCAGTGGCATATAGGTCCACTTTGAAAAGTGAAGGTTGTGCACATTAAAAGAATATTTTTTGGGGGGCCGGTTCAGAGCCATGTAATTAATGCACGCATCTAGTTGCCAGTAGCATGGCTTCCAGGGCCCGCTCAAGGACCCCTGGTGGGGTTCAGGGGTGAAGCTCTGGTAAGGGTGAAGCCTTGGTAGAGCCCAGGGGGCAAAGCCCCTGTAAAGCTCTGCAATTTTATCATTTTCAGAGGCTTTTGATGATGAAATCTAAGTTGCAAATAACATGATCTTTGAAATCTGTGACTTCATACTTCCAGTGGCCCCTCCCCTCCCCTCCCCTCCTTTACTTAATGAAAATTTTCAGCGTTTTCAATTCTGACTCTTATTCCAGCGTGCTGTTTGATTTGTTTTCGCTTCCTTGCATTATTTTGTTTCTCGAGCTAAGTAAGCTATTATGAGGTTTGGGAGGTGACACATTAACATTAAAAAACTTTCTGCTTTAGATTATATATTTGATGTTTTCATTGAAAAAAGTTACAAAACTATTGCACACATATAAGCACTCTAGTGAAGACGGTGTTGGGAGCCAAGTAGCCCTACTTTGATTAACTTTTTACTGAAAAAGCATTCACATATGCCTACCTTTATATTCCCTGCTTATAATTTGTAAAATACTTTAAAATGAATCTTTGAAATGGGCACAGGACAAGGCAATGTGGACACAGGCCCTTGCCATAAACTGATTTGCCCTCCCCTACCTTCTTTGCCAAGTTTGATAAGTGCCCCTTTACAGAGATAACACTTGAGTGTTCCAGTATTAAAGACCAGTCCCCTAATCAAAACCTTTTTTTACTGACTGAAGAAAGTAACACAAACATTTGCTCTATGAAATTAAAAATTACTGCTGTGGGAATATTGTTAGGGCAGAAAGTGATGGGAATAATTGTTTATACCATTCCCACCCCCCAGGATCTATGCCTACAGGAATAATTGTTTATCCCATCCCCACTCCCAGAATCTACGCCTACAGGAATGATTGTTTATACCATTCCCACTCCCAGAATCTACGCCTACAGGAATAATTGTTTATACATTCCCACCCCCCCAGGATATATGCCCACAGGAATAATTGTTTATACCATTCCCACCCCCCAGGATCTATGCCTACAGGAATAATTGTTTATACCCTTCCCATCCCCAGTATCTACGCCTACAGGAATAATTGTTTATACCATCCCCACTCCCAGAATCTACGCCTACAGTATGATTGTTTATCCCATCCCCACTCCCAGAATCTACGCCTACAGGAATAATTGTTTATACCATCCCCACTCCCAGAATCTACGCCTACAGGAATAATTGTTTATACCATCCCCACTCCCAGAATCTACGCCTACAGGAATAATTGTTTATACCATCCCCACTCCCAGAATCTACGCCTACAGGAATAATTGTTTATACCATCCACATCCCCCAGGATCTACGTCTAAAGGAATAATTGTTTATACCATCCCCACTCCCAGAATCTACGCCTACAGGAATAATTGTTTATACCATCCCCACTCCCAGAATCTACGCCTACAGGAATAATTGTTTATACCATCCACATCCCCCAGGATCTATGCCTACAGGAATAATTGTTTATACCATTCCCACCCCCCAGGATCTATGCCTACAGGAATAATTGTTTATACCATTCCCACCCCCCAGGATCTATGCCTACAGGAATAATTGTTTATACCATTCCCACCCCCAGTATCTACACCTACAAGAATAATTGTTTATACCATCCTCACTCCCAGAATCTACGCCCACAGGAATAATTGTTTATACCATCCACATTCCCCAGGATCTATGCCTACAGGAATAATTGTTTATACCATTCCCACCCCCCAGGATCTATGTCTACAGGAATAATTCTTTATACCATTCCCACCCCCAGTATCTACGCCTACAGGAATAATTGTTTATACCATCCCCACCCCCCAGAACCACGCCTACAGGAATAATTGTTTATATCATCCCCACCCCTAGGATCTACACCTACAGGAATAATTGTTTATACCATCCCCACCCCTAGGATCTACGCCTACAGGAATAATTGTTTATACTATCCCCACCCTCTAGGATCTATGCCTACAGGAATAATTGTTTATACATTCCCACCCCCAGGATATATGCCCACAGGAATAATTGTTTATACCATTCCCACCCCCCAGGATCTATGCCTACAGGAATAATTGTTTATACCCTTCCCATCCCCAGTATCTACGCCTACAGGAATAATTGTTTATACCATCCCCACTCCCAGAATCTACGCCTACAGTATGATTGTTTATCCCATCCCCACTCCCAGAATCTACGCCTACAGGAATAATTGTTTATACCATCCCCACTCCCAGAATCTACGCCTACAGGAATAATTGTTTATACCATCCCCACTCCCAGAATCTACGCCTACAGGAATAATTGTTTATACCATCCCCACTCCCAGAATCTACGCCTACAGGAATAATTGTTTATACCATCCACATCCCCCAGGATCTACGTCTAAAGGAATAATTGTTTATACCATCCCCACTCCCAGAATCTACGCCTACAGGAATAATTGTTTATACCATCCCCACTCCCAGAATCTACGCCTACAGGAATAATTGTTTATACCATCCACATCCCCCAGGATCTATGCCTACAGGAATAATTGTTTATACCATTCCCACCCCCCAGGATCTATGCCTACAGGAATAATTGTTTATACCATTCCCACCCCCCAGGATCTATGCCTACAGGAATAATTGTTTATACCATTCCCACCCCCAGTATCTACACCTACAAGAATAATTGTTTATACCATCCTCACTCCCAGAATCTACGCCCACATGAATAATTGTTTATACCATCCACATTCCCAGGATCTATGCCTACAGGAATAATTGTTTATACCATTCCCACCCCCAGGATCTATGTCTACAGGAATAATTCTTTATACCATTCCCACCCCCAGTATCTACGCCTACAGGAATAATTGTTTATACCATCCCCACCCCCAGAACCACGCCTACAGGAATAATTGTTTATATCATCCCCACCCCTAGGATCTACACCTACAGGAATAATTGTTTATACCATCCCCACCCCTAGGATCTACGCCTACAGGAATAATTGTTTATACTATCCCCACCCTCTAGGATCTATGCCTACAGGAATAATTGTTTATACATTCCCACCCCCAGGATATATGCCCACAGGAATAATTGTTTATACCATTCCCACCCCCCAGGATCTATGCCTACAGGAATAATTGTTTATACCCTTCCCATCCCCAGTATCTACGCCTACAGGAATAATTGTTTATACCATCCCCACTCCCAGAATCTACGCCTACAGTATGATTGTTTATCCCATCCCCACTCCCAGAATCTACGCCTACAGGAATAATTGTTTATACCATCCCCACTCCCAGAATCTACGCCTACAGGAATAATTGTTTATACCATCCCCACTCCCAGAATCTACGCCTACAGGAATAATTGTTTATACCATCCACATCCCCCAGGATCTACGTCTAAAGGAATAATTGTTTATACCATCCCCACTCCCAGAATCTACGCCTACAGGAATAATTGTTTATACCATCCACATCCCCCAGGATCTATGCCTACAGGAATAATTGTTTATACCATTCCCACCCCCCAGGATCTATGCCTACAGGAATAATTGTTTATACCATTCCCACCCCCAGGATCTATGCCTACAGGAATAATTGTTTATACCATTCCCACCCCAGTATCTACACCTACAAGAATAATTGTTTATACCATCCTCACTCCCAGAATCTACGCCCACAGGAATAATTGTTTATACCATCCACATTCCCCAGGATCTATGCCTACAGGAATAATTGTTTATACCATTCCCACCCCCCAGGATCTATGTCTACAGGAATAATTCTTTATACCATTCCCACCCCCAGTATCTACGCCTACAGGAATAATTGTTTATACCATCCCCACCCCCAGAACCACGCCTACAGGAATAATTGTTTATATCATCCCCACCCCTAGGATCTACACCTACAGGAATAATTGTTTATACCATCCCCACCCCTAGGATCTACGCCTACAGGAATAATTGTTTATACTATCCCCACCCTCTAGGATCTATGCCTACAGGAATAATTGTTTATACCATCCCCACCCCCAGGATCTCCGCCCACAGGAATAATTTGTATACCATCCCCACCTCCTAGGATCCACGCCTACAGGAAGAATTGTTTATATCATCCCCACCTCCTGGGATCTACGCCTACAGGAATAGTTGTTTATACCATTCCCACCCCTCAGGATCTCCGCCTACAGGAATAATTTGTATACCATCCCCACCCCTGGGATCTACGCCTACAGGAATAATTTTTAAACCATTCCCACCCCTAGGATCTATACCAACAGGAATAATTTTGTATACCATACCCACCAACCAGAATCTACGCCTGCAGGTGCTAGTTGTCAAAGTTTAGGGTTAATGCAAAGGTTATTTAGGCGATAAAATTTGTCTCCATTTTTTTGATATCATAAAAAAAAGAAATAAACTATCTCTTTCTTCCTTTAGACAATTGAAAGTGTGGAATCATATCAAGATCAGAAAGGCCTTGTTGAGACTCAGAAACATCTCATTAAAGTTCTCAAGAAGGAAAATGCTGCCTTAAGACTTCTCAGAACGCAATTGGAGAGTTTGAGGATAGAAAATATGCAGATAAAGACAGAGCTTACAGCCTTGCGGAAAGAAGGAAAGTCAAGCTCTGTAGAAAATTCCCCAAAAGCCAATGTCTTTGCAAGTATTGAAGATGAGTTGAAAGCACTTAGGACAGAAAATGAATTTCTCAAAGGAAAACTTGAAAATAGGCATAAAAGTGGTAATAATGGAGATATTAATGGTACCCGACACCCCAGTGATGTCATCAATGGTTATCTAGAGAAGGGTATGAATGGTGCCGAAGAAGTGAATGCCAAAGAGGGTGTGGTGGTCAAAAACCATGCTGTAAAACCAAGCAAATTGAAAAAGGAGCCCAGCAATCCAGGGTCGAGCGGAACCAGTCTAATTACAGGTATAACATTTGTAGTTGGATGGGTTTGTTTTCTTGTTGGTTTTATTTTCATATATTTGAATTTGATTCCCATGCATTAGCAAATTCTGTGGTTAGTATTTCCTGTATCCTTCTCATGCTCTCGTGTCCTCTTTATATTTCCTTCTCTGGTGCTCATTCTTGCAAACTTGTGCTTAAGTGGTGAATTTACTTGAAACTTCCAGCAGGGAGTTGCCATCTAGACTCTCTGCTTCCAGTTACCAGCTTGAATGCTACACAAAGCCACACTTGTCGAAGGAAGATCACAATTGGAGCTAAAATGAGCTTCATTTCAGAACAAGACTGAACTTGTTTGAGGAGTTTGAAATGCTGCACACTCACTAAGAATCTGGGTTATTGGTCAGTGATGATAAAAGCAACCTGTCAACATTTCAGGTTGCAAAGCAGGAAAATCAGGTTGCCACAAAGATACTTTTACATTTGTGTTTTTAGCTCAATATCCCTTTATTAAAGGGATTTAGGCTTAAGCGATGACTAATTTAACAGCCAATTTCTCGCCCGCATACAATTGGGTTTTTGCAGCGTTTATCACATCCTAAGCGTTTTTTTGTATATTTTGCTGTGTTGCTATGTATGCCTTAGAATACAATGGAACATAAGGAGCCTTAAGGCCAATTCTGAAGAAATTGACCTTCTGGTCACCACCTTCAACCTGGTCGTCTTCTGCCTACAAGAAACTTTCTTGAAAACCACCGACCACTACTCCCTCAACAACTTCGCTTGCTATCACAAACATCAAGTGGACGCAGACAGGGCCTGTGGGGGCGTCTCCATTCTCGTAAGACACGACATCCTGCTCAGCCCTGTTCAAGTGCACACCAACCTTTAGGCCATCTGTATATCTATCTCCCTCCACAAAATTTTTACTCTTTGCAATATCTATCTCCCCCCAACACCAACATTCAGCCAACCAGCCTTAACAACCTCATCTCTCAGCTCCCCTCCCCCTTCATCCTTCTTGGTGACTTCAACGCTCACAACCCTCTGTGGGGCTCTGTTACCACCACCCCTATAGAGGCAAGCTCATCGAGAACACTCTTTGTCAGCACAGCCTCTCCTTGCTCAACACTAACTCCCCGACCTACCTTCACCCTGCCACAGGTTCCCTTACCTGTATTAACCTGTCTATCTGTTCCCCCAACCTCCTCCCTGATTTTAGCTGGAGAGTCACTGCTGACCTCTGTGGTAGTGATCATTACCCTCTTCTTATACACTCCAACCTTCAAACCCCCACTGACCACACCCCAAATTGGAACCTCGAGAAGGCTGACTGGCCCCTTTTCGAAACCCTCTGTGACTCACACCTCTCCCCCCATCTCCTTGAGGATGAGGAACCCATGTTGAACTTTAGTAATATCCTTATCAACATCGCCACCTGCTCAATTCCCAAAACCTCCAAACCCCCAAATCATCCCCCCTAACCCCTGGTTCTCTGATGACTGCAAAACCGCCATCAAGAAAAGGGAAAACCTTTTTCGCATCAGCCATGCCAAGGCCAGACGCACTATCAAGGACAGTAACTAACACTTGGAACAACTTCATCTCTTCTCTCACCACCAACACCCCCCACAAAAAAGATTTGGAGAATGGTTAACAGCTTCCACGGCAGAGTGGGCAAATCTCCCATCTCTCTCAGAATGGTGACCTTCTCATCGCAAAAAAGGACATCGTTAACCACCTCGCCGCCACTTTCAGCAACATCTCATCCTCGACCAACTACTCCAGTGCCTTTAAAACCAAAAAAGCTTCTGATGAAGCCCGGAAAATCACTTTTCCTTTTGACAACTCCGAAAGCTACAACGCCCCTCTCACCCTCTCTGAATTAAACCTAGCCATTTATGACGCTGGCTGTTCCTCCAAGGGCCCAGATAACATCCCCTACCAGTCCCTGAAACACCTCCCCATCAAGGCCACCACTACCCTACTCACAATCTTCAACAACATTTGGACCTCACACTCCTTTCCCCTTATATGGAGAACAGCTATTGTCATCCCGGTCCTTAAACCGGGTAAAGACGGTACCGACCCCTCCAGCTATCGCCCCATTGCCCTAACTTGCTGTCTCTGTAAAATTATGGAAAGGATCATTATAATCAGAGACTAAACTGGTTTCTTGAGACCAACAGAATCCTCTCCCCTGACCAAAGCGGCTTCTGAAAACGTCGCAATACCCGAGACCAGTTAATTACGCTCGACACCGCTATCCGGGAATCCTTTGCAAAAAAGGAACACCTCATTGCCAAATTATGCTCGACACCGCTATCCGGGAATCCTTTGCAAAAAAAGAACACCTCATTGCCATATTTTTTGACCTTGAGAAAGCTTTCGACACTACTTGGAAATACGGTATTACCCGCAAACTTCACACCATCGGCCTTAAAGGCCATCCCCCCATCTTTATTTAAAACTTCCTCTCATCCAGGCGGTTCCAAGTTCGTATTGGCCACACCCTCTCCAACCCGTACCCCCAAGAAGAGGACGTCCCCCAAGGCAGCATCCTCTCTCTCACTCTCTTCAACCTGAGCATCAATAACATCGCGGATAACCTTGGCCACAACATCAAACGTACCTTATATGTGGATGACTTCACCATCTTCTACTCCTCTCCTAGCTTTCCTATTGTTGAAAGTAGGCTCCAAACCAGCCTCGACCTGCTGCAAGACTGGAGCAACAAAAACGGTTTTAAATTCTCCAAAGACAAGACATGCACTTTTGTCATTTCAACAACCTCCACCCCAACCAGAACTTTGTGCTCAATGGTAATCGCATCCCAAACGTTGAACACACAAAGTTTCTGGGTCTAACTCTAGACCCTAAGCTTACCTACAAGCAACACATCACCAATCTGAAACTGAAATGCAACAGCTCCCTCAACATCCTCAGACTCTTCTCCAACACCACTTGGGGTACGAATCGCTTTGCTCTCCTCAAAATTTTCAGGCTCGCCATTCGTGCCAAGCTTGACTATGGCAATATTGTCTACTGTGTCACTCACACCTCATACCTCAACCACATCAACACCATCCAAAATGAAGCCCTCAGGCTTTGTCCAGGTGCTTACAGGACCTCCCCAATCACCAGCCTTCATGTTGAAACCAACGAACCCCCCTTTTCACTTAGATGTAGAAAGCTTAGCCTATCCTATGCTTTTCGGGTCCTCACCAACACCCAGAACCCTGTTTACAACCTTATTAGGTACCCCAATTTCTCCACCCTCTTTGATAGGACTAAAACCCTATCCCCTCCCTTCAGCTTACGCATTAAATCAGACCTCTTCCATCTCGGCATCAACCCCACCACTCTCGGCACCTTCTCCTGGCCCACTTATCCTCCTTGGGCCACCCCCCTCCCTTCTGTCCACCTGGGCCTCTCCACTCATCACAAAGCTCAAACCCATCCTAACCTTTTCATCAATCTCCACAACCAAGTCAAAGACCAACTCTCAAATTACACCTCCATCTATACTGATGGGTCCAAGGAGGGCAACAAGACAGCTGCTGCTGCGGTCATCCAAGACATCACCCTCAGTAGCAGACTTCCCGACTACTTATCCATCTTTTCAGCCGAGGCTGAGGCCATTCTCCTTGCCCTCAACTTTATTGAGTACTCCCCGCTCAGCCACTTTGTTATTTTCTCCGACTCAAATGCTGCTCTTACTTCTTTACTCAACCTTAAATGGGATAACCTCACATGCCACCTACCCCTCCGCAAGCTCCTTTTTCCCACCCTCTGCAGGAAAAGTATTCTTTTCTTCTGGATACCCAGCCATGTTGGCATCCTGGGTAATGACAGGGCTGATGCAGCCGCTAAGCTTGCCCTCACCGTCTCTTCCCTGCCCCTTTTCCCAAAACCCTCTCTGACATCAAAGCCTTTATCGCTTCCCTTGTTCAGGACCGCTGGCAAACCTCATGGAAGTCCCAAATTGATAACAAACTCCATGTCATCCAGCCCACAATTCCGATCGAAGCCACCATCAACAACCTCTCTCGTATTGACAACGTTCATATTACCCGTCTTAGAATTGGTCACACTCATCTCACCCACTCCCACCTCCTTATTGGCTCCCCCCAACCCCTCTGCAACAATTGCCATTGCACCCTCACAATCCATCACGTTCTCCTTGCTTGCCCCCTGTACAACCTTCCCAGAGCTTCCCTCGCTTCCTACAACTCAATTGCTGAGTTCTTCTAGAAAAATCCTGCGGATAAAATTATCTCCTTCCTTCATCATGCCTCTCTCTACGACCATATTTAATTCTCCTCTTCCACCCCCTCTCTACTTTGTTTTTGTTTCAACCATGCACCTTAATTCCCTCACGATCACAGCTTTCTGACCTTTTGTCCTTAAATTTCTCTCATTCTCCCCCTGTTTCCTTTACTTCCTACCTTTAAAATGATCTGACCTCTCAGGCACAATTTGACCTTAGTTGTTGTGGTGCCATTAAGCCATCATCAAACAAACAAACATAAAATAGATTGATATGTTGATGCAATAACAGTTCATATTGTTGCGTATTTGTAGCAAATTTTGAATTTTTGCTAAAAATGTTTTAAATAATCGGGTTTTGCTCAATGCAGTCTGAAGGAATTTAGCATATATAATAACATTGGCCTGGGAAATACCACCAAATACCTCCGATTGTAAGACAACTATGTTTTCATTGGCTGGAGGTTTATAATACCGTAGGCTGGCACATATGGTAATCGAGCTTTATATCCCGTTTGAGATTTCTCCTAATGTGGAGTCAAATTGGGGTGTAACTTTTGTAGTTGATAGCTCGTTTGGGCTAACTTGCATTACATTAACTACCCTGCTGTAAATTCCAGTTCAACCCATATGAGTTTTCAACAAGGTTGAAGTGGGTTGAACTGCATGGTTTTGAACTGGGTTCAAATAGGGCAAAGTAGATAACCTAGTTCAACCCAGGTCAACCCAGTTGTTCCACTTTCCATATTAACGTAGTTGAAAAAACCCAGTTCAACCCACTTGTTCCACTTTCCATATTAACGTGGTTAAAAAAACCAGTTCAACCCAGTTGTTCCACTTTCCATATTAACGTAGTTGACAAAACCCAACTCAACCCAGTTATTCCACTTTCCATATTAATGTAGTTGAAAAACCCAATTCAACCTACTTGAAATGGAATTTTCAGCAGGGTCAAGCTTGATGAAATAAGAATAGCCTAAATGGGCTATATATCCAATATAGCGCAATTGGGTAACTCAGGCTATTAAGGTTTGGCGCCTTAAATATCACCAGAATGTTAATAACCATGGAGCAGCTTGCTCCAGTAACACGATCAGGCTCTTCACAAGAAGCTCTTTTGAATAACTGATGCGTTAAAGCACTAGGTCCTATGTGATAGGTTTCTTAAAGGATTAGTTGAGGTGTCAATTAAGTAACTCCCATCTTATATGAATCTGTTTAGGTATATTTGGCATAGTGATTGGAAGTGTTGTGTGATGCTATCATTGATTCATTGCGACTCATTTATTGCAATAATTAATTATTTGCTCAAAAAATGGCTAATATACTATTTTATATTTGAGGAAAATATGCCATGGTTAAAAACATGTCTTGTTGCAAGGATGTAAAATCCATCTTTATTTTATACATACAGTACTTTGCTGTTATGTCTGTTTATGATTTTAATTTTTCTCAAAAGAAATATTGTTGTAAAAATTTGCATCATATTGCTGTCGAGGCTTAAGTTTTTGTAGACTTACTTGAAAAACAGTGTCACTACGCAGTGGGGCAACTAGATTTTTGGGGGCCAATGGGAATTTTGGCGCTTTGCAGCAATGTCCGGGGTGGGGCATTGTCCTCTTGCCCTAAAGTATATAAGGAGAGCAGGAGGTGCCCCCTTGAAAGTTTAGGGCAGATCCGGCAGGAGGCGGCCCTTTGGAAAGTTAAGGGCAGACCAGGAAGGAGGTGGCCCTATTGAAAGTTGATGGCGGACCGGGCAAATAGGTGGCCCTTTTGAAAGTTGAGGGCGGACCCAGCAGGAGGTGGCCCTTTTGAAAGTTGAAGGCAGACCTGGCAGGAGGTGGCCCTTTTGAAAGTTGAGGGCAGACCCGGCAGGAGATGGCCCTTTTAAAAGTTGAGGGCGGACCGGGCAGGAGGTGGCCCTTTTAAAAGTTGGGGGCGGACCCGGCAGGAGGTGGCCCTTTTGAAAGTTGATGGCGGACCGGGCAGGAGGTGGCCCTTTTAAAAGTTGATGGCGGACCGGGCAGGAGATGGCCCTTTTGAAAGTTGAGGGCGACCCGGCAGGAGGTGGCCTTTTGGAAAGTTGATGGCGGACCGGGCAGGAGGTGGCCCTTTTGAAAGTTGATGGCAGACCCTGCAGGAGGTGGCCTTTTTGAAAGTTGATGGCGGACCGGGTAGGAGGTGGCCCTTTTGAAAGTTGATGGCGGACCGGGCAGGAGGTGGCCCTTTTGAAAGTTAATGGCGGACCGGGCAGGGATGGCCTTTTTGAAAGTTAATGGCGGACCGGGCAGGAGGTGGCCCTCTTGAAAGTGGAGGGCAGACCAGGCAGGAGGTGGCCCTTTTGAAAGTTGATGGCGGACCGGGCAGGAGGTGGCTTTTTTGAAAGTTGGGGGCAGACCAGGCAGGAGGTGGCCCTTTTGAAAGGTGATAGCAGACCGGGCAGGAGGTGGCTCTTTGAAAGTTGAGGGCAGACTGGACAGGAGGTGGCCCTTTTGAAAGTTGAGGGCAGACCCGACAGGAGGTGGCCCTTTTGAAAGTTGAGGGCGGACCCGGCTGTACTGGAGACTCCCTTTTGAAACTTATTATAAATTATTCTAGGTCATTCTTGAAACTTAAAAACAAATAAAAATGTACTCACTGACAAGTATTTCATAATATATATTGAAGTTGTTACATACGTTTAGTATTTATTTGACACAATTAAAACATATCATTTTACCAGGGGCACCGACACCGAGGGCCGTGGTGGGATGGGGCATGCCCCCAATAATTTGTAAGCAGAAATTTCAAAAGAAGCATTTTGTTTATTCTCCCGATGCGTAATTGTCAACATTGGTCCTGGCTCCCCAGTCTCAAACCTATAGGGGGGAATTGCCACCGAAAGTGGGGGAAAGTCAAAAGTGTGTATTATCATTATTAGTGTTGTTGTCACCGTCGTCGTTGTCTCAGCCCTACTAGATAAAATGAAGAACACGCTCCAGTTTGTCATGCACTCACTAAACCTATCTCAAGAAGCTAGTCCATTGGCAGGAATTTCATCTACTGCAGTCTATATCTGGAACAGTTTCCCTAGATTGTTTTGTTGAAGAGATTCCAGGGGCCAGTCCTTTAAGACTCTGCTGCATCACCATCTTCTCTCAGCCCCTTCACATAGCTGTGGATTATATTATTAAGACTCTGGTGCATCACCATCTTCTCTCAGCCCCTTCACATAGCTGTGGATTATATTATTAAGACTCTGGTGCATCACCATCTTCTCTCAGCCCCTTCACATAGCTGTGGATTATATTATTAAGACTCTGGTGCATCACCATCTTCTCTCAGCTTCTTCACATAGCTGTGGATTATATTAATTCCCTTTCTAAGCCACTGTGAACCATTGGTTATGTCTTTAATTACTGTATATATTGAAAAGAGCATTATATATTCTGAGCAAATTTTGAAAATAGCATTTTGGTTTTGACCTTTAAAATATTTAAGGCTGGGATCTTAATTGGAAATAAATTGCATAAAGGGTAGAAAGTTCCTATTTCTGTATAGAGATTTTATTACAGTTAGGTGAGGTGAGATTGCCAGTTAGGTCGAGGTGAGATTGCCAGTTAGGTCGAGGGGAGATTGCCAGTTAGGTCGAGGGGAGATTGCCAGTTAGGTCGAGGTGAGATTGCCAGTTAGGTCGAGGTGAGATTGCCAGTAAGGTCGAGGTGAGATTGCCAGTTAGGTCGAGGTGAGATTGCCTGTTAGGTCGAGGTGAGATTGCCAGTTAGGTCGAGGTGAGATTGCCAGTTTTTCGAGGTGAGATTGCCAGTTAGGTCGAGGTGAGATTGCTAGTTAGGTCGAGGTGAGATTGCCACTTAGGTCGAGGTGAGATTGCCAGTTAGGTCGAGGTGAGATTGCCAGTTAGGTCGAGGTGAGATTGCCAGTTAGGTCGAGGTGAGATTGCCTGTAGAAGTGTTTTCAATGATAACTCTTGTATAGTATTTTGTATTGAATATCCTTATTGTCAAAAAGCTTAAAGTGCATATCAGAGATAAAATGTGTTTGTTTGGAGATCTGAAAAGTATAAGCATAGTTTCCTTTACATTTATTGATGAACTACTGCTTGTGAACCAATCACAGACTGACAATACTGCTTTTAAACCAATTACAGACTGACAATACTGCTTTTAAACCAATCACAGACTGACAATTCTTACGATTAAATATGAACATCTAGATTCTTTATCAAGGTATAAGTGTCACCTGCATATCATATAATATGTACATTATTACTTTTGGTAAGTCATTCATATACAGTACTTCTATGATATGAACATAAGCAGTCCTAGAATGATAGGAGTGCCAAAAAGTAAGAATATTGGAATCAAAAGTACAGTGCTCTACTTGTCCTTTATGTACAGAACATACTGGCACCTACATGAACATACTGGCACCTACATGAACATACTGGCAACTATATGAACATACTGGCACCTACATGAACATACTGGCACCTACATGAACATACTGGCACCTACATGAAAATACTGGCACCTACATAGAAAGTCAATTACAAACCAATTCATAAACTGAAGATCCGGATGCCCTATAAGGAAAATTCTGCAGAGCAAAAAAAAAAAGGGTCATCATTTTTTTCTGTGCCAATTTGACACCATTTGTCAATTGTCAAGCATGGAGTTTTGCCTAGGGGGGCCTGCCTTTGGAGTGTACATTCCTTTTTAGCTTGACTATTCGAAGAATAGTAGAGCTATTTCACGTCGGCGTCCAATAAAACTTTGGTTACAGTTTCGGTTAACGTTTTCATAACTTTTATTATGAATGGTGTACATTCCTGTGACTTGGCTTAGGGGTAGAGGACATGGGTACTGTTCAAATGATCATGATTGGGGGTTGTGTGTGCATATACTATTAAGCTTATTTGCATAACAATTAAAATATTTGTCGAGTTTATAGTTTTGGTTAAAGTTTTTGCTTAAAGTTTTCATAAGTTATGAATGGTGTACATTCATGTAACTTGACATAGGGGTAGATGACATGGGTACTGTTCAAATGAGCATGTTAGGGGGTTGTGTGTGCATACTAATTAGCTTATTTGCATAACAATGAAAATACTTGTATCTATGATATCTCTTGAATTAAAGTGGGAGTGGGGATTTCGTTTAAACAAACGATCATGTATGTGAAGAGCATTGTCTACACTGAATGGTGAGGTGTGATGTGCATATTAATTAGGTTATTTGCATAACAGTAGACTTTTACATAAAATGGTTAACCTTAGATAATTACTTGGTACTTCTTACAGAGATAGAGGACATGGGTACTGCTCAAATGAGCATAATTTGGGGTTGTGTGTGCATACTAATTAGCTTAATTGCATAACATTGAAAATATTTGTCTCTATGATATCAATTAAAGTGGGAGTGGGGATTTTGTTTTACACAAATGATCACATATGTGAAGAGCATTGTCTACACTCAATGGTGAGGTGTAGTGTGCATATTAGGAAGGTTATTTGCCCAACAAAAGACTTGCATACAAAATATTTAACCCGAGATAATAATTTGCTATTTGGTTCAGTGGTAGAGGGCATTTTTCACTTGAGCATGATTGGGGGATTGTGTGTGAATATTAATTAGCCTGTTTGCATAGCAATGAAAATATTTGTATACGTGGTATCTCTTAAATTAAAGTGGGTATGATGATTTTGCTTAAACAAATGATCATACAGTATATGTGAAGAGCATTGTTTGCACTTAATGGTGAGGTATAGTGTGCAATTGCAGCAATATGTTTGACCTGAGATCAAAAATATATGGCTTATGACTTACTAACTTCACATTTCTAGTTTTATTATGATATTGGCATTCCTGACATGAATAGCAATCAAAATTGTCTTGCTGTGAAAAAAGAAGCAAATGAAAGTGTCCTCTAGGGATGTACCGGATATCCGGTCCGGCCGGATTATCCGGCCGGATTTGGGGAAAAAATCCGGTTCCGGTTCCGGCCGGATTTTTTTCCAAATCCGGCCGGAACCGGATTTTTGGCAATTTTAACAATTGAAGATTTACATTATGAGACTGTGGTACATTACAACTATATGAAATATAAAACAAACATGAATATCTGGATTTTTCTCGGTATAGATAATGTATTTTCTTCTTGAAAACACTGAACAAATTGGCGTATGTTACGCGTATGATCATTTAAAACGGAATAAAGACATGTAGCTGTTTGAAATCAATAGAAATTTTGAAACAGATTGGGCTGTAACAGATAATAAATAAAACCACACCAGTTGTTAACAATTTTACAGTTAGAGACATTAATGAAATTTGTAGATAAAAGTACATGTACATGTAGGTTGACTGAATTTGTTTTCCACAATTTTTCATTGCTTAGATTCTCCTGCTATTGAAAAAGAGAAAAATGTTTTTTCCCGCACTTATCTAAGCAAACTGTTTTACAAGTAATTCAGGGTACCAAGGTGTTTTAATGAAATAACACAAAAATAATTCAGAGAATAATTACTTTCCAAATGTAAAACATGAAAGAATTCGTATCCATTTCTATTACCTTGTTACTGTCCTTAATTATTTTAGTTTATTTTTACACAATTTGCACATACATGCACTTCAAATACATGTTAAGGTTAGATAAATGACCCTTTCCTCCTCCATAGTGTCATTTGACTTTTGACTTCCTCAGTAAGAACACATGTATGACAGTCTCAAGTTTTATAATATTAAAGATGTTAGGATTAATCCAGAACTTTCACTAATTTTGATTTGATTTCATCACAATATGCCCAATAATTATTATTTTCCAAAAATTTTGGGTTGCTAGCCATTAGTAGCCAACTTGACAATCCCCTGCCCCCACCCCTTTCCCTTTGTTTCTTAAGATTATGAGAATTGTTGTAAGCAATGAAAAATCCGGTTCCGGCCGGATTTCAACCTGGATCCGGCAAAATCCGGTTCCGGCCGGATCCAAAAATTTGGATCCGGTACATCCCTAGTGTCCTCGCTTCTTAAGATTGTTAAATTAGGGGTTTGGGAAATATAAACAATAAGTGAAATGTGGGGTAGAAGATGACATGATGATAAAGTAGCGTAAGGAATTAGGATGAGGTCATGTGGGACAGGGTGGAATTGTATGTTGGGCAGGGTGCGGTGGGATGTTGGTCAGGATGTGTTGGCATGTTAGACAGGGTAGATTAGTATGTAGAACAGGGTGGGTTAACATGGAACAGGATGGGCTGGCATGTGGAACAGGGTGGGTCGGCATGTGGAACAGGGTGGGTCGGCATGTGGAACAGGGTGGGTCGGCATGTGAAACAGGGTGGGTCGGCATGTGGAACAGGGTGGGTTGACATGTGGGACAGGGCAATGGCATGTGGTGGGATGTCATCTGGATTTTAGTTGTGATGGCATGTGGGTCATGCAAGTGGTAGAATGACATATAGTATGTGGTTTTCATGTGTGATTGCATGGAGTATAGATGTGGCATGACATTTGGGACAGGTTGGGATGGAATGTCGGACAGTCTGGCATATGCATTATTAGCGGTGAGGGGATTTGTATCTTTCCAATGTCTAGTTTGTCATACGTTAGGCAATATTGTTTCGCCTAATTGTGCTTTAATGTTGTTGTACATTTTTCATGCTGCTTGGCTTTGCTTGACACACATATTTTCTTAAATTGGAAGTTGTATTATAATCCAGGATGTAGTTCTGGGAACATGTAGGGGCTGGGGGAGGGTACAGGTTGGAAAGGGGGGTTGAATGGCATTCCTTCATTGACATTGGCAAGTCGGGGCCTCTCCTTTCTTTGTTGTTCAATTAATAGAACTATAAAAGAGGTGTTGTAGTTATAAAGACTGCTAAGTTTGACATGTTTTTTAAGTGACTGGGTGAGGTAACCTTGAGCGTTTCTGTCTTAAAATATCTGGGAAAATTCCAAGATATGTTGAAGCTTGTAGTGCAAATGAAAATGTAAGTGCAACTTTTAAAAGCTCAAGTAATTTTAAATCATCTGCCCTGCTACCCGAGCATACTGTCTGTCCTTCCGACAATTCTAGTCTTAATCTGTACCATCCCTTATGACCTGGGCCCCCTAGGGGCCCCTTGCACCCCCTATCAGCGACACTGATACTGTAGTAGAATTGCACCCCCTATCAGTGACACTGATACTGTAAGACCTAAAATGGCAAGTAGCTCAAATATACAGACATGTACAGTATGTTGTTCATCATTATAGTGTGTTCTCTGACATTCTGCATACTGACTATAACGTTTGTGAAAAATGATTATTATTTCACTTCATCAAAATCCAAGAAAGGTTTTCTGCTTTAGGTGCTGATTGCTTTTACATCATCATGAAAATAGATGAGTAAAAACAAAGTTATTCAACAATGAAATTAGGCTAAATCATTTGTCAAAACAGCTGCCATTAGATTAACCTACTGTAAGTTATGCTGATTTCCTCGCCTTTTAGACAAAATGGATTTATGACTGATGCTTTATCGGTCCTTCAAGTGTTTTATTTTTGTAAGTTTTCTCATAGGTTTCTTCGTTTGATTGCAATTGATATGGCATTATGTTCATTTTTTAAGTGCCTGAATTACTGTGTTTGTGTTTAGAGTGTAATTTTAAGTACCTTCGTGAAAGACCTCTAAAAGCTGAAGTTGTGTGAAGTTATGCTATGTATAAAGAAGGTAGCGATGAGCTAGTTGATAGTATGAAGAAGATCATTTGAATAACTTTATCAATTCTCAGATTATTTGTAACCATTTAGTAAAAGCAAAAAAATGCATAACCCTTTTCTTTCCCTCATTTTAAAGATAAAGATGTATCACTGTCAAGCATATTAGCTACTGTAGCTGATTTTGCTACCGGCAAAGCAACCTCTATGCAAACTTTGTAAGGTGCACTCTGTTGCTGAGGAATTCACAACATGCTGATCCGATTACAGTGATTGTCTGAGGAGACATGTGATAATCCATTAATGTCGCAAGAGGATGTTCTCCACATCTCAGGCACAAAGAGGCTGTATGAAGGGTTTGCACTTTACAGTATCTGGGTCAGGAGATTCATTTCTCACAACCTAGAGGTTAGCTAGTATCTGGGTCAGGAGATTCATTTCTCACAACCTAGAGGTTAGCTAGTATCCAGGTCAGGAAATTCATTCCTCACAACCTAGAGGTTAGCTAGTATCTGGGTCAGGAGATTAATTCCTCACTGCCTATAGCTTAGCTAGTATCTGGGTCAGGAGATTCATTTCTCACAGCCTAGAGGTTAGCTAGTATCCAGGTCAGGAAATTCATTCCTCACAACCTAGAGGTTAGCTAGTATCTGGGTCAGGAGATTCATTCCTCACAGCCTATAGCTTAGCTAGCATCTGGGTCAGAAGATTCATTCCTCACAACCTAGAGCTTAGCTAGTATCTGGGTCAGGAGATTCATTCCTCACAGCCTATAGCTTAGCTAGTATCTGGGTCAGAAGATTCATTCCTCACAACCTAGAGCTTAGCTAGTATCTGGGTCAGGAGATTCATTCCTCACAACCTAGAGGTTAGCTTCTGTAGGTGCCTAATTGAAGGGTTCTTTCAAGGATTCTTTCACCTCAAGTAGCAGCAAATACCTCTGCAGATATGTATGTAGTCTGTGCTTAATTTCTGTCTAATAAAGTTATTAGAAGGCAGTCTTCAAATTTGCATATTTGTAATCATTTTTTAATTGCATTTATAATTATTAAGTTATGTAGTTTGATATTCGAGAATTTCTTTGTATTTCAGAATTTGTGATGTTTGCAGACAGCTTGAACAAATACATGCACTGTATTCTTTTCTTTGCCTGAAATTTAAAATTCTGTAAAATATAGATAATTACCTACTGATTTTGATCATGCATTCATTGTCTGTAATATAGATAATTACCTACTGATTTTGATCATGCATTAATTGTCTGTAATATAGATAATTACCTACTAATTTTGATCATGCATTCATTGTCTGTAATATAGATAATTACCTACTGATTTTGATCATGCATTAATTGTCTGTAATATAGATAATTACCTACTAATTTTGATCATGCATTCATTGTCTGTAATATAGATAATTACCTACTAATTTTGATCATGCATTCATTGTCTGTAATATAGATAATTACCTACTAATTTTGATCATGCATTCATTGTCTGTAATATAGATAATTACCTACTAATTTTGATCATGCATTCATTGTCTGTAATATAGATAATTACCTACTGATTTTGATCATGCATTCATTGTCTGTAATGTAGATAATTACCTACTGATTTTGATCATGCATTCATTGTCTGTAATATAGATAATTACCTACTGATTTTGATCATGCATTCATTGTCTGTAATATAGATAATTACCTACTGATTTTGATCATGCATTCATTGTCTGTAATGTAGATAATTACCTACTGATTTTGATCATGCATTCATTGTCTGTAATATAGATAATTACCTACTGATTTTGATCATGCATTCATTGTCTGTAATATAGATAATTACCTACTGATTTTGATCATGCATTCATTGTCTGTAATGTAGATAATTACCTACTGATTTTGATCATGCATTCATTGTCTGTAATATAGATAATTACCTACAGATTTTGATCATGCATTCATTGTCTGTAATGTAGATAATTACCTACTGATTTTGATCATGCATTCATTGTCTGTAATGTAGATAATTACCTACTAATTTTGATCATGCATTCATTTTCTGTAATGTAGATAATTACCTACTGATTTTGATCATGCATTCATTGTCTGTAATGTAGATAATTACCTACTGATTTTGATCATGCATTCATTGTCTGTAATATAGATAATTACCTACTGATTTTGATCATGCATTCATTGTCTGTAATGTAGATAATTACCTACTAATTTTGATCATGCATTCATTGTCTGTAATATAGATAATTACCTACTGATTTTGATCATGCATTCATTTTCTGTAATGTAGATAATTACCTACTGATTTTGATCATGCATTCATTGTCTGTAATGTAGATAATTACCTACTGATTTTGATCATGCATTCATTGTCTGTAATGTAGATAATTACCTACTGATTTTGATCATGCATTCATTGTCTGTAATATAGATAATTACCTACTGATTTTGATCATGCATTCATTGTCTGTAATGTAGATAATTACCTACTGATTTTGATCATGCATTCATTGTCTGTAATGTAGATAATTACCTACTAATTTTGATCATGCATTCATTGTCTGTAATATAGATAATTACCTACTAATTTTGATCATGCATTCATTGTCTGTAATATAGATAATTACCTACTGATTTTGATCATGCATTCATTGTCTGTAATGTAGATAATTACCTACTGATTTTGATCATGCATTCATTGTCTGTAATGTAGATTTTGAAAGACTTGAGATGATGTTGTTCCTACTCTGGCGATTGTCTTTTAACTTAGACCTGCAAAGATTTAGTTAAATAAATAAAATATGGAAATTTCTCCATCATGGAGCAACGTCGTTATTAAATGTTTCTCCATCATCTGCATCCCTGGATCTTTTAATGTTTTTTAGAAGGAAATTTATGAAGCACATCAAGTTGCCTTCCAATATAACAGTATCATTTATAAAGTGCATGAAGTTGCCTTCCAATATAACAGTATCATTTATGAAGCACATCAAGTTGCCTTCCAATATAACATTATCATTTATAAAGTGCATCAACTTGCCTTCCAATATAACAGTATCATTTATAAAGTGCATGAAGTTGCCTTCCAATATAACAGTATCATTTATGAAGCACATCAAGTTGCCTTCCAATATAACAGTATCATTTATGAAGTGCATCAACTTGCCTTCCAATATAACAGTATCATTTATAAAGTGCATGAAGTTGCCTTCCAATATAACAGTATCATTTATGAAGCACATCAATATAAAGTTGCCTTCCAATATAACAGTATCATTTATGAAGTGCATCAACTTGCCTTCCAATATAACAGTATCATTTATGAAGTGCATCAACTTGCCTTCCAATATAACAATATCATTTATAAAGTGCATGAAGTTGCCTTCCAATATAACAGTATCATTTATGAAGTGCATGAAGTTGCCTTCCAATATAACAGTATCATTTATGAAGCACATCAAGTTGCCTTCCAATATAACAGTATCATTTATGAAGTGCATCAACTTGCCTTCCAATATAACAGTATCATTTATGAAGTGCATCAAGTTGCCTTCCAATATAACAGTATCATTTATGAAGTGCATCAAGTTGCCTTCCAATATAACAGTATCATTTATGAAGTGCATCAACTTGCCTTCCAATATAACAGTATCATTTATGAAGCACATCAAGTTGCCTTCCAATATAACAGTATCATTTATGAAGTGCATCAACTTGCCTTCCAATATAACAGTATCATTTATAAAGTGCATGAAGTTGCCTTCCAATATAACAGTATCATTTATGAAGCACATCAAGTTGCCTTCCAATATAACAGTATCATTTATGAAGTGCATCAACTTGCCTTCCAATATAACAGTATCATTTATGAAGTGCATCAACTTGCCTTCCAATATAACAATATCATTTATAAAGTGCATGAAGTTGCCTTCCAATATAACAGTATCATTTATGAAGTGCATGAAGTTGCCTTCCAATATAACAGTATCATTTATGAAGCACATCAAGTTGCCTTCCAATATAACAGTATCATTTATGAAGTGCATCAACTTGCCTTCCAATATAACAGTATCATTTATGAAGTGCATCAAGTTGCCTTCCAATATAACAGTATCATTTATGAAGTGCATCAAGTTGCCTTCCAATATAACAGTATCATTTATGAAGTGCATCAACTTGCCTTCCAATATAACAGTATCATTTATGAAGTGCATCAAGTTGCCTTCCAATATAACAGTATCATTTATGAAGCACATCAAGTTGCCTTCCAATATAACAGTATCATTTATGAAGTGCATGAAGTTGCCTTCCAATATAACAGTATCATTTATGAAGCACATCAAGTTGCCTTCCAATATAACAGTATCATTTATGAAGTGCATCAACTTGCCTTCCAATATAACAGTATCATTTATGAAGTGCATCAAGTTGCCTTCCAATATAACAGTATCATTTATAAAGTGCATCAAGTTGCCTTCCAATATAACAGTATCATTTATGAAGTGCATCAAGTTGCCTTCCAATATAACAGTATCATTTATGAAGTGCATCAACTTGCCTTCCAATATAACAGTATCATTTATAAAGTGCATCAACTTGCCTTCCAATATAACAATATCATTTATAAAGTGCATGAAGTTGCCTTCCAATATAACAGTATCATTTATGAAGCACATCAAGTTGCCTTCCAATATAACAGTATCATTTATGAAGTGCATCAACTTGCCTTCCAATATAACAGTGTCATTTATAAAGTGCATGAAGTTGCCTTCCAATATAACAGTATCATTTATGAAGCACATCAAGTGCCTTCCAATATAACAGTATCATTTATGAAGTGCATCAACTTGCCTTCCAATATAACAGTGTCATTTATGAAACACATCAATTTGCCTTCCAATATGCCATAAGAGTATCATTTACATGTGTGAAGCACATCTATTTGCCTTCCAATATACCATAACAGTATCACGTACTTGTATGAAACACATCAAGTTGCCTTCCAGTATAACAGTATCATTTATAAAGAGCATCAAGGTGCTTTCCAATATACCAGCGATTCTTAATAGGTGGCCTGCGGGCCAAATCTGGCCCGCCAGACAATCCAATCTGGCCCGTGAACAGTCATAGTGGAAAAAAATATACTGTATGTCCCGATTACGATCCCGATATGTCTTGATTAAAATTGCAAAATCATCATTTATTTTAGGGTTTTCCAAGGCAGATCAGCACTAGAACATGGCAGCTTATCATTAAATAAAACGTTATCTTTAGTTCTGCTATAAAATGGGCAGACTCGCGGCGTGTCAAAGGAAGGCGGATAAAAGAACTGCCGACATCTGGCGTACATCCTTATCGCGCATGCACTCAGCTTGTATTTAAGGATTGTTTTAACGGATTTTGTTTGTCATGTGATGCTGGTTTTGTCATGTGATGCTGGTTTTGCCACGCAATTGGCTCGTGGCCTGAGGCTGTTGTCAAATGGTGACCCTTAGAAAAAATTAATTAAGAAACCATGCAATATACCATATCAGTATCATTCATGAACCGCATCAAGCTGCCTTCCAATATACCATAACAGTATTATTTATGAAGCGCATCAATTTTTGAAGATGTGAGGGGGGCTGAAAAAGTAGATGGTGAAAATACAAGGAGCTTACACATAAAACCATGTGCTAACTCCCAAACATAGTGTTAGGAAGGGGCACCTCCAAGGGGTGGGGCAAGAACATCCAAAATTTCTCGGTCATAAATGGAAAATTGCACTGGTTCAGTTCCATCATTGACATTGCTGCTAATCGAAAAAAATTCAATTTTGAGAAAATTTTCTTTAATTTTTGGGAAATTTCCTTCGTTTGTAGCCAATTTTCTGTGACAAATTTGACTAAATTTTCAATAATTTTTATCAACTTTTCCATCATTTTTAGACAATTTTCTTTAATGTGTGGAAATTTTGGTAAATTTTCAGGGCATTTGTTGACAAATTTGAGCTAATTTTTGTTCATTTTGGGGTCCTTTCCTTAACATTTCGGTGAACAGTTTTTTAATTTTTGGGAAGTTACGTTAAAGTTTGGGAATTTTCATTAATTTTAGGCAAATTTCCTTTGTTTTGTAGCCAATTTTATTTGATTGTGTGGAAATTTTTGTACATTTTCAGAACATTTGTTGACAAATTTGAACGAATTTTCATTCCATATCATTTCGATGAACAGCTTGTCAATTTTGGGGAAATTGTGTTTATTTTTGGCAAATTTCATCAACTTTTGGGAAATTTCCTTCAATTTATAGCCAATTTTCTTTTGATTTTGTGAAATTTTTTGTCAATTTTCAGGACATCAATTGAAAATTGTGATGAAACTTCCAGTGAATTTGACCAACTTTTCCTTCAATTTCCCTTCATTTTGTAGATAATTTTCTTTGATTGAATGGAAATTTTTATACATTTTTGGGACATTTGTTGACAAGTTTGAACAAATTTGTGGGCATTTTCCTTTAACATTTTTCTGTTGAATGTTTTGTCAATTTTTGGGAAATTTTGTTCATTTTTGGCACTTTAATTCAATTATTTATTTATTTTTAGACATTTTTCTTCAATTTTGAGGAATTTTTGTTAATTTTGGGGCAGTTTGTTCACAAATTTGACGAAAATTTAAAATAATTTGACGAAATCATCATTTTTCTTTAATTTTACCAATTGTTTCAAATTTATTTTCCAATTGTAAGGTAAAATCCTCACAGGCCAATGCATATTGTTTTTTTATGTTTACACAGAAAAAATGGGGGCTTAAATCCCCCCTGTCTCCACAGTCCCTGATAACAGTTTACTTTTTTTCAAAGTGATAAATATAATCAATTATTTGGATAAACATAAATTCATAATCAACCATATTTAAATTTATTTTTCATTTGAAATACTGAAAATAATAGGTCAGTGTAGCAATTGGTAGAATATATTATACACATCAATTTAATGCATAGAAATCCCAAAGGAAATTCTGAATATCTTTAAATTTGTTTCAAGGTAACAGTTTGTAACAATTTGTTGGTAACAGACTGATGTACATGTAGGTTGATTGTTCTTTTTTAACCATAAAATTCAACTTCATCTTTTACACCATTAAATTTTCTGAACAAATTAATCCATTTCTTGTTGTTGGAAAAGCTGTTATCTAAATCAAGGTCTTGAGATGACATCACTTCTTCATTTATCATAGATAAACTGGTGGTAAAAGTGCAAATATCGATGGAAAAAAACACTTTCCAAATAGTCCTTCAGTCACTAATTTAAAGAAACGTATAAGTGCTGGACAAAAGTGCAGTGTAAGGATGATTTCAAATTGCATGCAGTGAACCAGAACTTTTATTCATTGTCAGAATTTAGACACATTTTGTTTGTCATACTGAATCTTTAGGATTTACAGTTATTTGAAAATACTGTGCTAATCCAAAAGCATTCATTAACATCTAGTTAGCAGCACAACTTCAGGATGTCTATGTGCTAAAGCATTCATCAACATGTAGTTAGAGCACAACTTCAGGATGTCTATGTGCTAAAGCATTCATTAACATGTAGTTAGCAGCACAACTTCAGGATGTCTATGTGCTAAAGCATTCATTAACATGTAGTTAGCAGCACAACTTCAGGATGCCTATGTGCTAAAGCATTCTTCATTAACATGTAGTTAGCAGCACAACTTCAGGATGTCTATGTGCTAAAGTATTCATCAACATGTAGTTAGCAGCACAACTTCAGGATGTCTATGTGCTAAAGCATTCATCAACATCTAGTTAGCAGCACAACTTCAGGATGTCTATGTGCTAAAGCATTCATCAACATGTAGTTAGAGCACAACTTCAGGATGTCTAAGTGCTTTATGTTGACTTTGTACTTTTGTTTCTTAATTCATTTGACTTTGCACATTTGTTGTGATGTTATCATTAACAATTACAGGGACTCTTATACAGTGTACAGCTATGTATGTAGCATAGCTTACACTGGTATAGTCTGCTGTTCAAAGTTTGTTTTCTACCTCACATATTATCAATTGATGATGATGTTGGCCATTTTGCTATTCACCTTTCAACAGGAAAAATATATCCTTGAAATAAATGAAGATAAATATTGACAAGACTGCTTTTGATTCATGTGTAGCCTCTACACAAAGAATGAAACACATACTGGACTAGCATCCATTGTACTCTTGGCATTTTGACTGTAACATCCACTGTACTCTTGGCATTATGACTGTAGCATCCACTGACTGTAACATCCACTGTACTCCTGGCATTATGACTGTAGCATTCACTGTACTCTTGGCATTAGGACTGTAACATCCACTGTACTCTTGGCATTATGACTGTAGCATCCACTGATTGTAACATCCACTGTACTCTAGGCATTATGACTGTAGCATCCACTGTACTCTTGGCATTATGACTGTAACATCCACTGTACTCATGGCATTATGACTGTAGCATCCATTGACTGTAACATCCACTGTACTCTTGGCATTATGACTGTAGCTTTCACTGTACTCTTGGCATTAGGACTGTAACATCCACTGTACTCTTGGCATTGTGATTGTAGCATCCACTGACTGTAGCATCCACTGTACTCTAGGCATTATGACTGTAGCATCCACTGTACTCTTGGCATTATGACTGTAACATCCACTGTACTCATGGCATTAGGACTGTAGCATCCACTGACTGTAACATCCACTGTACTCTAGGCATTATGATTGTAGCATCCACTGTACTCTTGGCATTATGACTGTAGCATCCACTGACTGTAACATCCACTGTACTCTTGGCATTATGATTGTAGCATCCACTGTACTCTTGGCATTATGACTGTAACATCCACTGATTGTAACATCCACTGTACTCTTGGCATTATGACTGTAACATCCACTGTACTCTTGGCATTATGACTGTAACATCCACTGACTGTAAAATCCACTGACTGTAGCATCCACTGTACTCTTGGCATTACGACTGTAGCATCCACTGTACATTTGGCATTATGACTATAGCATCCACTGTACTCTTGGCATTGGGACTGTAACATCCACTGTACTCTTGGCATTATGACTGTAGCATCCACTGACTGTAACATCCACTGTACTCTAGGCATTATGACTGTAGCATCCACTGTACTCTTGGCATTATGACTGTAACATCCACTGTACTCTTGACATTATGACTGTAGCTTTCACTGTACTCTTGGCATTAGGACTAACATCCACTGTACTCTTGGCATTATGATTGTAGCATCCACTGACTGTAACATCCACTGTACTCTAGGCATTATGACTGTAGCATCCACTGTACTCTTGGCATTATGACTGTAACATCCACTGTACTCATGGCATTAGGACTGTACTCTAGGCTTATGACTGTAGCATCCACTGTACTCTTGGCATTATGACTGTAACATCCACTGTACTCATGGCATTAGGACTGTACTCTAGACATTATGACTGTAGCATCCACTGTACTCTTGGCATTATGACTGTAACATCCACTGTACTCATGGCATTAGGACTGTAGCATCCACTGACTGTAACATCCACTGTACTCTAGGCATTATGATTGTAGCATCCACTGTACTCTTGGCATTATGACTGTAGCATCCACTGACTGTAACATCCACTGTACTCTTGGCATTATGATTGTAGCATCCACTGTACTCTTGGCATTATGACTGTAACATCCACTGATTGTAACATCCACTGTACTCTTGGCATTATGACTGTAGCATCGACTGTACATTTGGCATTATGACTGTAGCATCTACTGTACTCTTGGCATTATGACTGTAGCATTCACTGTACTCTTGGCATTATGACTGTAACATCCACTGTACTCATGGCATTATGACTGTAGCATCCACTGACTGTAACATCCACTGTACTCTTGGCATTATGACTGTAACATCCACTGACTGTAACATCCACTGACTGTAACATCCACTGACTGTAGCATCCACTGTACTCTTGGCATTATGACTAACATCCACTGTACTCTTGGCATTATGACTAGCATTCACTGTACTCTTGGCATTATGACTGTAACATTCACTGTACTCTTGGCATTATGACAGTAGCATTCACTGTACTCTTGGCATTATGACTGTAGCATCCACTGACTGTAACATCCACTCACTGTACTCTTGGCATTTTGACAGTAGCACCCACTGTACTCCTGGCATTTTGTTGTTATAATGGAAATTTGTTTGTAAATTTTAAAATTTGATTTACATGTACTGTACCTCTACATTGTCTCTATTTTACGGAATGCACATGTTTGACCGCGTACCTATTATATGATATACCACATAAAGTACATTATGTAATGTACCTATTATATGATATACCACATAAAGTACATTATGTAATGTACCTATTATATAATATACCACATAAAGTGCGTAATGTAATGTACCTATTATATAATATACCGCATAAAGTACGTGTACTGTAATGTACCTATTATATAATATACCGCATAAAGTACATAATGTAATGTATCTATTATATAATTTACCACATAAAGTACGTTATGTAATGTGTCTATTATATAATATACTGCATACATTACGTAATGTAATGTACCTATTATATATATACCGCATAAAGTGTGTTATGTAATATGCCTATTATATAATATCCTGCATAAAGTATGTTATGTAATGTACCTATTATATAATATACCGCATAAAGTATGTAATGTAATGTACCTATTATATAATATACGGCATAAATTATGTTATGTAATGTACCTATTATATAAAATACTGCATAAAGTACGTAATGCAATGTACCTGTTATATAATATACCGCATAAAGTACGTAATGTAATGTACCTATTATATAATATACCGCATAAAGTATGTTATGTATTGTACCTATTATACAATATACTGCATAAAGTGCGTAATGCAATGTACCTGTTATATAATATATCTTCTAGAAGATACATATGCCAATTTTGTATCTAAATTATGATTTAGATCAGGTCATCAGATCATTACCAGATGATTCATTCCATCTTTGGATGTTCAAGAAGCAGGTTTTTCTGATCAAGAATTGTTTACAATTTGACATTGATCATGGAAGGGAATCTTATCAGTGAAGCTAAAAGCAGCTGTTGCTGCAGCAGGGCTACATGGTTGTGGGGTGTCATAAACAGCTGCAGCAGGGTTACATGGTTGTGGGGTGTCATGCACAGCTGCTGCAGGGTTACATGGTTGTGGGGTGTCATGTACAGCTGCAGCAGGATTACATGGTTTGGGGTGTCATGTACAGCTGCAGCAGGGTTACATGGTGGTGGGGTGTCATGTACAGCTGCATCAGGGTTACATGGTGGTGGGGTGTCATGTACAGCTGCAGCAGGGTACATGGTGGTGGGGTGTTATGTACAGCTGCAGCAGGGTTACATGGTGGTGGGGTGTCATGTACAGCTGCAGCAGGGTTACATGGTGGTGGGGTATGATGTGCAGCTTAACAAAGTTTGAGCTAATTAAGAGAGATCAGTTGATGGTGCAAGTTTATTGTAAGACCAGAAGGAATCAAACTCCAGAGCTAGATTCCCTACCGCACATAAAAACAACATTAAATCTAATACAAATTGTATCTTCTTTTTCTTTTCTATACAGTATCATGCTTGCTAAAATGTCGAGGTAAATTTCATGATTGTGATGAAACCATGCAAGCTAGACTGAAGGCGTATATGTCCACTAAGGGGGTAGATCTGGTACTTCATGATTGGGAAGAGGGCAAGGACCAGAACCAGATAAGCGTTGTATTCTGCCAAACCTCAACCAACTCTTTCACGGATCTTAAAAAGAGTTTGTCTGGCATTAGTCGTAAGTCTTCAATACATCATCCTTGATGTTATAACTAATCCTTCTGTACGAGTATTTGTCAGACGGGGGACCTATCTACCCTGGCATTGGGGATACTCTAATGTAGCTTAAGGGGCTGGCCTTTGAAATAATAGTTAACTACATACAAAATTGTGAATCACTCCCTGATAGACTGAAACAGGGGGAGGAAGCTAGAGGACTTAAGCTCAGAGGGGGCAAACTGCCCCTGAGAAGATTTTGCCTTCCCAGTTGCATGCTTTCTCTCTGGTTGGAAGGTGAAATTTGAAAATTATTAACATAAATGTTCCAAAAATTGTCCAGAATATCCCAAAATTAAAGAAAATTAACGAAAAATGAAGGAAATTTTCTGGAAATAAAGAAAATTTTCCAAAACATAAAAAAAAAGATTTCAGAATATTGAAGGGGATTTTCCGATTAGCAGCAACTTCTGATGGAAATTTAACTTACCTGTGCAATTTTTCTATTTGTCACCAGAAAATGTTTTCAATTTTTCTCCCCCGCCCCCAATAATCAATGTCATTTTCCCAACTTTTATCTTCCTTCTGCAGCTGATGCTGAAATCATCCTTGTCATTTTCCATCAGTCTTCAATCGACTCCAAGAAGGAAGATCCTCAGACAGACTCCTTGGATTTTCCTCAGAAAAATTTGTGCCTCGCTGTAGACGTTTTCTACTCCAAATCTGATGGTTTGTACAGATGTGAAAACAATGATCGAGCCATGGCCAGATTGTATAGATTATTTGAAATCCTTTGTTAGTTTTTCAAATGTTTTGATTAGATCAAAAATTTTAATCGAAAATAAAAGTTGTATACAAAAATGACATGCTTAGAAAGAAGTCAATTTTGAAATGGATCCAGAGAAATTTGAATTAGTGCTGTGAAGCACAAAAATGGATCTATATTTTGATTCTTATTTGATAATCGTTAAAATTCTTTAATCACGGAGACCCAAAGATTGGTGAAAGTTGTAATGAAAATCTTTACACCAAGAAAAGATTTCATCAAAAGTAGACAAAAATGAACCAGTCCCTAATTATTCAATAAATATGCAAATGTGTGAAACTTTAGCAGTTGTTTTGAATTGCTCTCCATTTTTGGGTGTAAATCCATTGCTCTCCATTTTTGGATGTTAATCCATTGCTGTTTAATTCTCTGCCATAGTATGAACACAACTGATTCTGACAACAATCCCCAAGACGGTAATTTGCAGGGAACACAAATTATAAGAAATTAAGTAAAAAAACTCTAATCTTTTATGCAAATTGGAACATGCTTTCAATACCTCTAGTTGATCTCATTTAGATTTCTTGAAATTCTAAGACATATGTAGGATTATTCATTGAACTAAATGGAACATTTTTAGGGATCAAAATTAGAATACCGTAGATGAAATGGTCAAATGGTCAAAATCACCTTCTGTAATAAATTTTAGCATTTGAATGAGATCATTTTGAAAGGATACAGATTAAATAATTAATCAGTTTAAAAAAAGCTGTAAGAGAATTGTCCTTCTCGTAAATAAATCATCATGAATTTTTGGTTTGTTTATAACGCATCAAACGCACTTGTTGTTTTGATAAGTTTGGTTATCATTAGATGATTGTCAGTTTTTCTGTCCAGTTAGTAATGGCACAGTGCAGTCTGCAACTTGGAGCAATGCAGTCAGCAAGTTTATATCTGTTTTTCTCTCACAACCACATAGAACTACCTGCAAACTTGGATTGTCATTCATCCATGTTTGATGGATGGTATTCCAGTTCTTTGTATTTGAAAGTGTAGCACCTTTGAGCAATTTAGGCTAAGGCCGTATTAAAACATGGATCATCTGAGTTGTAACAATTTCCATGAACAACAGTATTAAAAAAGCACTCAACCCAAAAGTGAGAGCATGTTATTTGAGGGTCCCTCGATGCAACAGTCTTGAGCATCATTCTTGAGCATCATCCATGCTATTAAATCACATCCTTAGTACCTGAAATCCCTAGATGCAACAGTCTTCAACATCATCCATGCTATTTAGTCACATCATTAGTACCTGAAATCCCTAGATGCAAGGGTACTAACCATCATCCATGCTATTAAATCACATCATTAGTACATGAGCATCATCCATGCTATTAAATCACATCATTAGTACATGAGCATCATCCATGCTATTAAATCACATCATTAGTACATGAGCATCATCCATGCTATTAAATCACATCATTAGTACATGAGCATTATCCATGCTATTAAATCACATCATTAGTACATGAGCATCATCCATGCTATTAAATCACATCATTAGTACATGAGCATCATCCATGCTATGAAATCACATCATTAGTACATGAGCATCATCCATGCTATTTAGTCACATCATTAGTACCTGAAATCCCTAGATGCAAGGGTACTGAGCATCATCCATGCTATTAAATCACATCATTAGTACATGAGCATTATCCATGCTATTTAATCACATCCCTAATACCTGCGCAATATCCATGTTATTAAATCACATCCTTCGTACATAAGCATTATCCATGCTATTAAATCGCATTATTAGTACCTGAGCATTATCCATGCTATTAAATTGCGTCCTTAGTATCTGAGCATCATCCATGCTATTAATTCGCATCATTAGTACATGAGCATCATCCATGGTATTAAATCACATCCTTAGCACCTTAAATTTGAACCTGTTATGTCCTTGTGATTGACTTGTATTTATTGGACTCATTAGGTGAACACATCTCCTTGAAATTTCAATACATCCCTGTGTTGTTAGCAACACCTTACCTACACAATGCAACACCTTATAGCTCACTGTACCCACACAATGCAATACCTTATTTCTCACTGTACCTACACAATGCAACACCTTATAGCTTACTGTACCTACACAATGCAATACCTTATAGCTCACTGTACCTACACAATGCAACACCTTATATCTCACTGTACCTACACATTGCATCACCTTATAGCTCACTGTACCTACACAATGCAGCATCTTATAGCTCACTGTACCTACACAATGCAATGCCGAATAGCTCACTGTACTTACACAATGCAACACCTTATTGCTCACTGTACAGCTCACTGTACCTACACAATGCAACACCTTATAGCTCACTGTACCTACACAATGCAACACCTAATAGCTCACTGTACCTACACAATGCAACACCTTATAGCTCACTGTACCTACACAATGCAACACCTTATAGCTCACTGTACCTACACAATGCAATACCTTATTTCTCACTGTACCTACACAATACAACACCTTATAGCTCACTGTACCTACACAATGCAACACCTTATAGCTCACTGTACCTACACAATGCAACACCTTATAGCTCACTGTACCTACACAATGCAATACCTTATTTCTCACTGTACCTACACAATGCAACACCTTATAGCTTACTGACTGTACCTACACAATGCAACACCTTATAGCTCACTGTACTTATACAATGCAACACCTTATAGCTCACTGTACCTACACAATGCAACACCTTATAGCTCACTGTACCTACACAATGCAATACCTTATTTCTCACTGTACCTACACAATACAACACCTTATAGCTCACTGTACCTACACAATGCAACACCTTATTTCTCACTGTACCTACACAATGCAACACCTTATAGCTCACTGTACCTACACAATGCAATACCTTATAGCTCACTGTACCTACATAATGCAACACCTTATAGCTCACTGTACCTACACAATGCAACACCTTTTAGCTTACTGTACTTATACAATGCAACACCTTATAGCTCACTGTACCTACACAATGTAACACCTTATAGCTCACTGTACCTACACAATGCAACACCTTATATCTCACTGTTCTTACATAATGCAACACCTTATAGCTCACTGTACCTACACAATGCAACACCTTATAGCTCACTGTACCTACACAATGCAACACCTTATAGCTCACTGTACCTACACAATGCAACACCTTATAGCTCACTTTACCTACACAATGCAACACCTTATAGCTCACTGTACCTACACATTGCAACACCTTATAGTTCACTGTACCTACACAATGCAACACCTTATAGCTCACTATACCTACGCATGCAACACCTTATAGCTCACTGTACCTACACAATACAACACCTTATAGTTCACTGTGCCTACACAATGCAACACCTTATAGCTCACTGTACCTACACAATGTAACACATAGCTCACTGTACCTACACAATGCAACATTCTCTGAAACCTTGATCCTGTGCTCCAAAAAATGTAAGAGCCATGAAATGGGAGTTGTCAGTGATTCATGTAATCTCAAGAAAATTATTGGAAAAGGAAATCATCTATCAAATGAAGCCTATAGATCGCATGAGAACCATGCAGGAATAAGAGAGGTATCAAAGCATGCAGGAATAAGAAAGGTATCAAACCATGCAGGAATAAGAGAGGTATCAAAGCATGCAGGAATAAGAGAGGTATCAAACCATGCAGGAATAAGAGAGGTATCAAAGCATGCAGAAATAAGAGAGGTATCAAAGCATGCAGGAATGAGAGAGGTATCAAACCATGCAGGAATAAGAGAGGTATCAAACCATGCAGGAATAAGAGAGGTATCAAAGCATGCAGGAATAAGAGGTATCAAAGCATGCAGGAATAAGAGAGGTATCAAACCATGCAGGAATAAGAGAGGTATCAAACCATGCAGGAATAAGAGAGGTATCAAACCATGCAGGAATGAGAGAGGTATCAAGCCATGCAGGAATAAGAGAGGTATCAAAGCATGCAGGAATAAGAGAGGTATCAAACCATGCAGGAATAAGAGAGGTATCAAAGCATGCAGGAATAAGAGAGGTATCAAAGCATGCAGGAATAAGAGAGGTATCAAACCATGCAGGAATAAGAGAGGTATCAAACCATGCAGGAATAAGAGAGGTATCAAACCATGCAGGAATAAGAGAGGTATCAAAGCATGCAGAAATAAGAGAGGTATCAAACCATGCAGGAATAAGAGAGGTATCAAACCATGCAGGGATAAGAGAGGTATCAAAGCATGCAGGAATGAGAGAGGTATCAAAGCATGCAGGAATAAGAGAGGTATCAAACCATGCAGGAATAAGAGAGGTATCAAACCATGCAGGAATAAGAGAGGTATCAAAGCATGCAGGAATAAAAGAGGTATCAAAGCATGCAGGAATAAGAGAGGTATCAAACCATGCAGGAATGAGAGAGGTATCAAACCATGCAGGAATAAGAGAGGTATCAAAGCATGCAGGAATGAGAGAGGTATCAAACCATGCAGGAATAAGAGAGGTATCAAACCATGCAGGAATAAGAGAGGTATCAAACCATGCAGGAATAAGAGAGGTATCAAAGCATGCAGGAATGAGAGAGGTATCAAACCATGCAGGAATAAGAGAGGTATCAAAGCATGCAGGAATAAGAGAGGTATCAAAGCATGCAGGAATGAGAGAGGTATCAAAGCATGCAGGAATAAGAGAGGTATCAAACCATGCAGGAATAAGAGAGGTATCAAAGCATGCAGGAATGAGAGAGGTATCAAAGCATGCAGGAATAAGAGAGGTATCAAACCATGCAGGAATAAGAGAGGTATCAAAGCATGCAGGAATAAGAGAGGTATCAAAGCATGCAGGAATGAGAGAGGTATCAAAGCATGCAGGAATGAGAGAGGTATCAAAGCATGCAGGAATGAGAGAGGTATCAAACCATGCAGGAATAAGAGAGGTATCAAAGCATGCAGGAATAAGAGAGGTATCAAAGCATGCAGGAATAAGAGAGGTATCAAACCATGCAGGAATAAGAGAGGTATCAAAGCATGCAGGAATGAGAGAGGTATCAAAGCATGCAGGAATGAGAGAGGTATCAAACCATGCAGGAATAAGAGAGGTATCAAACCATGCAGGAATAAGAGAGGTATCAAACCATGCAGGAATCAAACCATGCAGGAATAAGAGAGGTATCAAACCATGCAGGAATAAAGAGGTATCAAACCATGCAGGAATAAGAGAGGTATCAAACCATGCAGGAATAAGAGAGGTATCAAACCATGCAGGAATAAAGAGGTATCAAAGCATGCAGGAATGAGAGAGGTATCAAACCATGCAGGAATAAGAGAGGTATCAAACCATGCAGGAATAAGAGAGGTATCAAAGCATGCAGGAATGAGAGAGGTATCAAAGCATGCAGGAATAAAAGAGGTATCAAACCATGCAGAAATAAGAGAGGTATCAAACCATGCAGGAATAAGAGAGGTATCAAACCATGCAGGAATAAGAGAGGTATCAAACCATGCAGGAATAAGAGAGGTATCAAACCATGCAGGAATAAGAGAAGTATCAAATCATGCAGGAATAAGAGAGGTATCAAACCATGCAGGAATAAGAGAGGTATCAAACAATGCAGGAATAAGAGAGGTATCAAAGCATGCAGGAATAAGAGAGGTATCAAACCATGCAGGAATAAGAGAGGTATCAAACCATGCAGGAATAAGAGAGGTATCAAACCATGCAGGAATAAGAGAGGTATCAAACCATGCAGGAATAAGAGAGGTATCAAACCATGCAGGAATAAGAGAGGTATCAAACCATGCAGGAATAAGAGAGGTATCAAACCATGCAGGAGTAAGAGAGGTATCAAACCATGCAGGAATAAGAGAGGTATCAAACCATGCAGGAATAAGAGAGGTATCTAACCATACAGGAATAAGAGAGGTATCAAACCATGCAGGAATAAGAGAGGTATCAAACCATGCAGGAATAAGAGAGGTATCAAACCATGCAGGAATAAGAGAGGTATCAAACCATGCAGGAATAAGAGAGGTATCAAACCATGCAGGAATAAGAGAGGTATCAAACCATGCAGGAATAAGAGAGGTATCAAACCATGCAGGAATAAGAGAGGTATCAAACCATGCAGGAATAAAGAGGTATCAAACCATGCAGGAATAAGAGAGGTATCAAACCATGCAGGAATAAGAGAGGTATCAAAGCATGCAGGAATAAGAGAGGTATCAAACCATGCAGGAATAAGAGAGGTATCAAACCATGCAGGAATAAGAGAGGTATCAAACCATGCAGGAATAAGAGAGGTATCAAAGCATGCAGGAATAAGAGAGGTATCAAAGCATGCAGGAATAAGAGAGGTATCAAAGCATGCAGGAATAAGAGAGGTATCAAACCCAGGAATGCAGGAATCAAACCATGCAGGAATAAAGAGGTATCAAACCATGCAGGAATAAGAGAGGTATCAAACCATGCAGGAATAAGAGAGGTATCAAACCATGCAGGAATAAGAGAGGTATCAAACCATGCAGGAATAAGAGACCTTGCTCTTATAATGTTCTCCTAGTTCTTGTCAGGTTTAGAGAGATCACAGCAGGGAAGTTAATGTTGATATCAGTGTTTGTAATTCAATATGATCCATCTCACTCATAGATGTTAAATGTAAAACATTTGTTTATAGTGTTTCTTGTAATAAGGGTTATAAAATGCAATTAATACAATATTTGGCCTTAAAAAGTGTACCACAGGTATAAGGTTAAAGTTCACATAGTTTAAAGGTGTATTAACAGGCACTGAAATAAAAAAAAATCCAAGTGTAAATAGAATATTGAGTTTATGAAGTATTTGAGGTATCATTGACCAAGGAACTTATTGACATATGCAAAATCCTGATTTAGTTCTGGATATATTTCCTCAGTCCTGAATATGGGGAAAATAGCTTCTCCACTTGGATTTTGGTTGACAGTAGGCCATAATCAGCTACTCCCCTGAGGTTCACTGAGGTTTGCTCTTTTAAACCTACATCACAAATTTACATATTACCACATAAAAATTCACCAAGCTGTAAAATTTTAATATTGAACAGTTTTTATGGCTGCAAATCGACTTTTAAGCAATTTAGCTTTTATTGCTGCTTCCTTTCAACTGATGCAACTTTAAGTGACCCCAAAGGAAATTGGTTAGAAATAGTTTCTCATTAGGGATAATAGCAATATTAAGATATTATTAACATTTTCTGAGAATTAAAAAAGTTCTTGGCACGTGTGTGTATATATATATATATATATATATATATATATATATATATACTATATATATATATATATATATATATATATATATATATATATATATATATATATATATATATATATATATATATATATATATATATATATATATATATATATATATATATATATATATATATATATATGTATATGGGTGCATTTACAAACACTGTCAACTGTGAACACACATTAGAGAAAACACCTTTAAAATAGGGACACACTGGAACCGGGGACGTCCCCGGTTAGAACTGTTGTTATTTTTATGATTTCTATTTACTAATGAGGGGAGTGTTCTTGTCTCTTGAATTTTGTAGAATGTCCGCGCTTGCAGTGCAAATTCAAGTCAGGCATATTTTTTTAGTATGTATGTATGTATGTATGTATGCATGGGCATATGTATGTATGGGCATATGTATGTATGTATGGGCATGTGTATGTATGGGCATATGTATGTATGTATGGGCATGTGTGTGTATGTATGTATGAATGGGTGTATGTATGTATGTGTGTATGCATGTATGCATGTGTGTATGTATGGCCATATGTGTGGGTGTGTATGTTTGTATGTATGTACATGTGTGTATGTGTGCGTGCATGTGTGTGTGACACTAGCTCTTAAACACGATATCTCAAGAATGATGCACCAGCATATGTCGTACACTGATAGCCCATGGTCCGTAGATGTGCCCTGTACTTTTTGGTGGTGATGTTATGCATATTTATGAGTAGGCGGGTCTAATGCTAAAATGTTAAAATGCTCATATTTTAACAATCACATGTCTGTTTTGTTTCATATTTAGTGTAGTTATGTTGTTAGCTAGTGTGGACATGTTCAAGCTGCAAAATGTTGAATTTCATTAATATGCATAGTGGGCGGGGCTCAATATGATTTTGTTTAAAAGAGCTTTTAAACACAATATCTCAAGAATGATACATGGAATTCAGTTCATATGTGGTACACAGATAGCACATGTCCACATATTGTCCACATATTGTTGTTGTTGGTGATGTCATACATATTAATGAGTAGGCAGAGCTTAACATTAAAATGCTGAATATTCTAACTGCAGTATGTCTGTTTTATTTCATATTTGGAAAACTTATAATGTTAACAATTGTGTACCTGTTAATTGGATAACAATGGGTAAATTTAATTAATTGTAAGATTCCATTCTTATGAGCACTGTACTGTGAATCATTTTGTAGTTGTTGTTATTTTGAGCCCATTGTGTCATCAAATTTAGTATACAAGTAGTTAAAACTTAAGATCCATATTGCACGTCGGAACCCCAAAACCTTGGGTTTTCTGGTTGAAATCTTGTGGTTGGTTTCATTCATGTCAAAAGCTGTCCTGATTTTGTTATTTTCACATTTTTTATACATTTATGACAACTCTAAACTACTTTAAACTTGATGCACCAAGCTTTGGTACTGTACATGCACTGTGGAAGTTAATTTTTCAATGCAATAAACCTGCTTATTGTTAATGTGAGTACTTTCCAACTGTACAAATTTTGGTCAAACCTTACATTTTTTAATGTTGCAAACAAATATTAATGGGGTGCTAATTCATGTCAACATATCTAAGCTGCTGTTTTGTGGAAATATTGTTTTCTTATTTTATGCTAATATCATTGTCAGTAACATTTTGAAATTGTTAATATGATATTCTCAATATTTCAATCATAAGCGTAAGTTATTCAAAGGGTTATTTTGTCATTTTAGAATCAGTAATTGTGATTATGATATTGTATTAATTATTAAGATAGTAATGGTGGTCATCTTTTTACTTCGCCTTGATGAGAAAGATCTATCCGTTTAAATAAGAAATAAACATGTAGTTGGTTCATTCATGTATGGTAATGAAAACAACAAGAAATTACATCAATTGATGCTGGAATGATCCAAGCGAATTCACCATGGAGACAAACAAAATGAAGCACACCAGGTAAATAATTTAAGAGGCAATTATTCATTACAAGATGTAAACCAACTGCATACTACAACAATTCTTGGGTTTGTAAAAATTAGTCGTTATTCAAACAGGTAAAAGTCTATATTTCATTTGCAAAGAGTGGGTTTGTAATAATTAATAGTTATTCAAACAGGTAAAAGTCTGTATTTCATTTGCAAAGAGTCGGCTTTGACTATTTGTGTATGGTGAGCAGATTACAAATTGATCAACATTAGTCAAACACATGAGAAGATACATATGCTACTTCATGGTGTTTTGATGGCCAGAAAAATGGAGCTTTTGGTGCTATATTGCAAATAGAAAATGAAAGAGCTTCCATTGGGTTTGGATTTTGTCTGTTTGCTGTAGAACTCTGGCAGGGACTTGGTGGGGAGGGGGTGGGGGGACATTTCAAGTTCCGTCTTGACTCGATCATCAGGGATTCAGTCTCAGATGAGGTGGACTTAAGTTTAATCAACATTGATTTAGAAATGCATGGTGCAAAGTGAAACCTTAAATTGGTATTGTGGTATGATTCACTTTACAAACTCCTTGATTTGATTTCACCAACAAACTTGTTCATCTAAGAAGTTTCTTATCCTATTCACAATTTTCTATATTGTATATTGATTGAAAAGCGATCTACGTGTAAACATGAGTTGGTGTTTTATTTCAAGAAGCATCCGGTTTCACTCTAATGAAAGCACTGGTTCAAAAAAAACACTGCTTTTGAAATGTGGCTGTACACTTAACATTTTTCATGTAAATTAGAATCGTTTCAAAACTGTGGTAAAGACTTTTTAGGAGTAACATTATTTTGCACATACGGATTTAAGCATTACCTAACTTTTGCTGGTGTAGGGATGTTTTACAAGTCCCTGATAAAATGTAAGATGTTGAGAATGTCTTGATTACTTAGTTGATCCCTTGTCTGATTCAGTTGCATATCTCTTTGCCCAATAATTAAAAACAAGGGCTACTTGTTGCCAAAGGGTAAAACTGCCCCACTTGTTACACCTAGTGATATTACACTTGATAGTTAGACCTGATAATCAAAAGGCTGCTACCTGGCTATCTCATGAAGACTTTCTTTGGTCATGCATGATAGCTATGCTTGTTGTTTTCATGAGATATTTAAACAATGTAGCTGCCATTTCTCCCCTAGAATTTTGATTTTGTTCTAATATAAGATCACTCAGCATCACTAGTATGGTTTGGGCAGGGAAAAGTGATGCTAGGTGTGAACTCTGGGGTGCCCTTGTGAAATAATTCAACAGGGAATTAAGAACAGAATAAAATCACTGATTTTGTCATAATTTCCTTTTCACATTCTTAAATTTCATGGTAAAAAAAAAAAAAAACTTTTGTCTGCACAATGGGTCCCAAATTTTAGGTTTGCTTAAGGGCACCACAAATGGCCCTGAGATCACCTCTCTGTATAATGCTGAGCTACATGTATGAATGCGCTTCAAGAATTTGCACTTGAATTTATGAACAAGTTAAACCTCAAAGATTTGCTTTCAACATATAAAGTTTACTTATCTGACGTTTTATTACTCTTCAATATTTAGCATTCACATCTTCTTGGTTTGTTTGGCATTCACATCTTCTTGGTTTGTTTGGCATCTTATTATGACATTGCCCTAAATATACTTTGACTTTACAAACAAAAATATGCAAGGACACATCACCATGCACATGGATTATTATATTGAATATATAACAGCTCTGGTTTAACAACGCATTTTAAAAGATTTTTTACTTAAGAAATTAGGGATAGATTCCAATGAGATATTTGAATTTGATTTTCAGTGTATTTGTTATTTTCAGTACATTGGGTCTGGTATAGGTATCAGGTAGTAGTATAGGTATCAGGTAGTGGTATAGGTATCAGGTAGTGGTATAGGTATCAGGTAGTGGTATAGGTATCAGGTAGTGGTATAGGTATCAGGTAGTGGTATAGGTATCAGGTAGTGGTATAGGTATCAGGTAGGGGTATAGGTATCAGGTAGTGGTATGGGTATCAGGTAGGGTATAGGTATCAGGTAGGGGTATAGGTATCAGGTAGTGGTATAGGTATCAGGTAGTGGTATAGGTATCAGGTAGTGGTATAGGTATCAGGTAGTGGTATAGGTATCAGGTAGTGGTATAGGTATCAGGTAGTGGTATAGGTATCAGGTAGTGGTATAGGTATCAGGTAGTGGTGATAATATATTTGCTTAACTTCACTGCATGGGGAAATTGAAAGTACAATTTTTATTTAAAGCTATTGTTGTGTGTTTTAAACAACATCATACAAATTGAATGAACTTCAAGGAACATTTCAAGATTGTGATTTTGCATAGTTGTACATTAAAATGAGTCAAAACAGAAATATATATGGGGTGTCATGATTATACATGGAACGAGAAAATGGTAAAAATGCTGCATAGTTGTACATTAAAATGAGTCAATTACAGAGAAATATATATGGGGTGTCATGGTTAAACATGGAAGGAGAAAATGGTAAAAATGCATTAGACCATTTTGCAAAATGTCTTCATTGTTGTGAGTTTGTGACTTACAAAAGGGTTTGCAGCTCTTTGATTAGATTCAGGCAATGGCTAGTTATATGCTTGTGAGTTATTTTTAAGTTGGCAGACAATTTTAGACATAAAATTTGATGCATCATGGGTGATATGCCCTCTGAGATGCATCATGGGTGATATGCCCTCTGAGATGTAATCTGCTTGGTTGGAATAGGGTATCGTCAGTCCATCCCAGGTAAATAACATTTCAGTGATGGTTCCATTTCGGTGATGGTTCCATTTCAGTGATGATTCCATTTCAGTAATGGTTCCATTTCAGTGATGGTTCCATTTCAGTGATGGTTCCATTTCAGTGATGGTTCCATTTCAGTGATGGTTCCATTTCAATAATGGTTCCATTTCAGTAATGGTTTCATTTCAGTGATGGTTCCATTTCGGTGATGGTTCCATTTTAGTGATGGTTCCATTTCAGTAATGGTTCCATTTCAGTGATGGTTCCATTTTAGTGATGGTTCCATTTCAGTAATGGTTCCATTTCAGTGATGGTTCCATTTCAATAATGGTTCCATTTCAGTAATGGTTTCATTTCAGTGATGGTTCCATTTCGGTGATGGTTCCATTTCGGTGATGGTTCCATTTCGGTGATGGTTCCATTTCGGTGATGGTTCTCTTTTTTGGAAGTCTCAATACTTCCAATTTCTCAGTTCTACTTGTTTCTTGTCTCCTGCACCAAAAGCACTAAAAAGTATTCTTTTACTGACTGACCCTTTTGTATCTTTAACACCATATTTCACAGGTGCTGTCAAAGTGTCCTCAAATCCAAACAAACGAACTCCATGAATAGATTGTAATGTCCCAGGTTTGTGAATAGACTTTAATGTCCCAGGTTTGTGAATAGATTGTAATGTCCCAGGTTTGTGAATAGATTGTAATGTCCCAGGTCTGTGAATAGACTTCAATGTCCCAGGCTTGTGAAAAGATTTTAATGTCCCAGGTTTGTGAATAGATTGTAATGTCCCAGGTCTGTGAATAGACTTCAATGTCCCAGGCTTGTGAAAAGATTTTAATGTCCCAGGTTTGTGAATAGATTGTAATGTCCCAGGTTTGTAAATAGACTTTAATCTCCCAGGTTTGTGAATAGATTTTATTGTCCCAGGTTTGTGAATAGACTTTAATCTCTTAGGTTTGTGAATAGATTGTATTGTCCCAGGTTTGAGAATAGATTGTAATCTCCCAGATTTGTGAATAGATTTTAATGTCCCAGGTTTATGTTTTGAACTACCTCATAATGGTTTGTGACCATTTTAGACCTATTTAAGACAAGAACTGAAATAACGCTAATATATATTTTTGTTTTTAATATTTAATATATTTTAATTGAAGTCATTAAGTTAATGTTGTTGTTTTATTTTCATTGTGGGGGTGGTAGTGTGTGGAGGAGGGGAGGGTAGTGAACAGTTATGCCATTTTGCAGTGATCATGTCAATGTTGTGTTTGGATTATTTCAGTGGTATGAGAGAGAGAGTAAAATTTATCTTTATTGTGCAACATTTTTTTCAAAAGCAGTGCAAGAAATTCCAACATATTTTATCAGATGATTTTTAAGTTTATGATAGGTGTATGTGTGTTTGTTAAGTCCTGGAACAAAATTGATAGCAATTGGATGTAATTTGACCTGAGAGATCAGTATTTTGATATGAAATGTAATCAAGGTTTTGAAGTAATCTTTGACCTTACACTGAAATTTGTTATGAAATTATACATGAATAAATATATATATATATATATATATATATATATATATATATATATATATATATATATATATATATATATATATATATATATATATATATATATATATATATATATATATATATATGTATATATATGTATATATATATATATATATATATATATATATATATATATATATATATATATATATATATATATATATATATATATATATATATATATATATATATTGTTTTGTAACACATATATGTACATGATGTACACATTATTGAAAAGTTACTTAGAAATGAGAATACAAATACAGAATAAAACGATTGATTTGTTTGGTGTTTTTATTTTGTCACTGTATGAGCGCAGCTTATACTATGGGACTTGACAATCTGTCGTTTGGTTTGTGTTTCATTTCATCAGCAATACCAATTAGTACCATGGCATGGAAAAGGCAATACCATGGCATGGGACGAGGCAATACCAATTAGTACCATGGCATGGGGCGAGGCAATACCAATTAGTACCACGGCATGGAACAAGGCAATACCAATTAGTAACATGGCATGGGACGAGGCAATACCAATTAGTACCATGGCATGGGACGAGGCAATACCAATCAGTACCATGGCATGCGACGAGGCAATACCATGGCATGGGACTCGACAATATCAATTATTACCATGGCATGGGACTCAGCAATACCAATTAGTACCATGACATGGACAAGGCAATACCAATTAGTACCATGGCATGAGACGAGGCAATACCAATTAGTACCATTGCACGGACAAGGCAATACCAATTAGTACCATGGCATGGGACGAGGCAATACCAATTAGTACCATGGCATGGACAAGGCAATACCAATAAGTACCATGGCATGGGAGGAGGCAATACCAATTAGTACAATGGCATGGGACGAGGCAATAGCAATTAGTACCATGGCATGGGATGAGGCAATACCAATTATTACCATGGCATGGGACGAGGCAATACCAATTAGTACCATGGCATGAGACGAGGCAATACCAATTAGTACCATTGCACGGACAAGGCAATACCAATTAGTACCATGGCATGGGACGAGGCAATACCAATTAGTACCATGACATGGACAAGGCAATACCAATAAGTACCATGGCATGGGAGGAGGCAATACCAATTAGTACAATGGCATGGGACGAGGCAATAGCAATTAGTACCATGGCATGGGATGAGGCAATACCAATTATTACCATGGCAT
>JAIGNY010000491.1:300000-342500 GCA_020152595.1 Chiridota heheva
TCCATCTTTTACATAAAACTCCGTCTGAAATATTAAAAGCATGTAGTTATATCTATAAAACAATTAGTTTATATTAATTCCGTTTTAGACAATCCAGCAGTTCTCATCGCAAGTATCACCAAGAATAGTGTGTCTTATATTCAATCCACAAAGTACATGGGCGTATTGTTACGGGGATGGCACACCGGCCTGCAAGTTACAGTGGGGCACACCGGCCTGCGAGTTACAGTGGTGAACAGTATGTTTACAGTAAGTTGCATTGTAAGAATATTGTAATTGATACCTACAATCCGCGTCAAAATACTTGACACTTCCCCCCCCCCCCCCCCTCCCTTCCTGTTTCAATGTTGTTCGTTTCTTGGCATGCCAAAAAGGAGACACAAAGAATAGCTGGAATTTAATTTCAACATTGAAAAGGGGTAGAAATGAATGAAAAAAGGTGTCAAGTACTATTGTCGCGGATTGTAGTTGGCTGGCCAACTTTATGTCAATCTAAGAATTTGTTCCTATTTGTCAACTGAATTCTATATTTCGTTAACAATACTCAGATATCAAAACAAATCCCCCACCGCCTCCTCGCCCTTCACCACCCATGTTATTTTCAAAGGATCCTGACCATATCTTGTAGGCCTTCCCTTTTCACAGTTCTACTAAAGTATTAATCTATTATAACATGAAGTGAGAAGAGAAAATTCATAAAAATAAAATAAAAAATTACAATACCAATTTTTGCATAAGCTGGTAAAAATGGGTGTTCCTGCAGTTTTGGCACATTTTTAACAAAATGGATTCACAACAAACAATCTTGTTTTTCTTTTTAGGACCCATTTACCGCACATTACCAAGAACAGCACGAGAAAGTAAGCTAAGTTTTGTATGTTTCTAAAGTCATGATAACTTTGAATGCACATGCATCCAATTGATGCAAGGCAGATAACTAACTACCTGACTACAACAGTAGGCCTACAATACTGCATATGTATGTAATGCGAAGGCTCAGGCAGATAACTAACTACCTGACTACAACAGTAAGCCTACAGTACTGCATATGTATGTAGTGCGAAGGCTCAGGCAGATAACTAACTACCTGACTACAACAATAGGCCTACAATACTGCATATGCATGTAGTGCGAAGACTCAGGCAGATAACTAACTACCTGACTACAACAGTAGGCCTACAGTACTGCATATGTATGTAATGCGAAAGCTCAGGCAGATAACTAACGACCTGACTACAACAGTAGGCCTACAATACTGCATACGTATGTAATGATAACTAACTACCTGACTACAACAGTAGGCCTACAATACTGCATATGCATGTAGTGCGAAGACTCAGGCAGATAACTAACTACCTGACTACAACAGTAAGCCTACAGTACTGCATATGTATGTAATGCGAAGGCTCAGGCAGATAACTAACTACCTGACTACAACAGTAGGCCTACAATACTGCATACGTATGTAATGATAACTAACTACCTGACTACAACAGTAGGCCTACAATACTGCATATGCATGTAGTGCGAAGGCTCAGGCAGATAACTAACTACCTGACTACAACAATAGGCCTACAGTACTGCATATGTATGTAATGCGAAGGCTCAGGCAGATAACTAACTACCTGACTACAACAGTAGGCCTACAATACTGCATATGTATGTAATGCGAAGACTCAGGCAGATAACTAACTACCTGACTACAACAGTAGGCCTACAATACTGCATATGCATATAATGCGAAGGCTCAGGCAGATAACTAACTACCTGACTACAACAGTAGGCCTACAATACTGCATATGTATGTAGTGCGAAGACTCATGCAGATAACTAACTACCTGACTACAACAGTAGGCCTACAGTACTGCATATGTATGTAATGCGAAGGCTCAGGCAGATAACTAACTACCTGACTACAACAGTAGGCCTACAATACTGCATACGTATGTAATGATAACTAACTACCTGACTACAACAGTCGGCCTACAATACTGCATATGTATGTAATGCGAAGGCTCAGGCAGATAACTAACTACCTGACTACAACAGTAGGCCTACAGTACTGCATACATATGTAATGATAACTAACTACCTGACTACAACAGTAGGCCTACAATACTGCACATGTATGTAATGCGAAGGCTCAGGCAGATAACTAACTACCTGACTACAACAGTAGGTCTACAGTACTGCATATGTATGTAATGCGAAGGCTCAGGCAGATAACTAACTACCTGACTACACTAGTAGGCCTACAATACTGCATATGCATGTAGTGCGAAGACTCAGGCAGATAACTAACTACCTGCCTACAGCAGTAGGCCTACAATACTGCATATGTATGTAATAATAACTAACTACCTGCCTACAACAGTAGGCCTAAAATACTGCATATGTATGTAATAATAACTAAGTACCTGCCTACAACAGTAGGCCTACAATACTGCATATGTATGTAATAATAACTAACTACCTGACTACAACAGTAGGCCTACAATACTGCATATGTATGTAGTGCGAAGACTCAGGCAGATAACTAACTACCTGACTACAACAGTAGGCCTACAGTACTGCATACGTATGTAATGATAACTCACTACCTGACTACAACAGTCGGCCTACAATACTGCATATGCATGTAGTGCGAAGACTCAGGCAGATAACTAACTACCTGACTACAACAGTAGGCCTACAGTACTGCATATGTATGTAATGCGAAGGCTCAGGCAGATAACTAACTACCTGACTACAACAGTAGGCCTACAATACTGCATATGCATATAATGCGAAGGCTCAGGCAGATAACTAACTACCTGACTACAACAGTACGCCTACAATACTGCATATGTATGTAGTGCGAAGACTCAGGCAGATAACTAACTACCTGACTACACTAGTAGGCCTACAGTACTGCATATGTATGTAATGCGAAGACTCAGGCAGATAACTAACTACCTGACTACAACAGTAGGCCTAAAATACTGCATATGCATGTAGTGCGAAGACTCAGGCAGACCACTAACTACCTGACTACAACAGTAGGCCTACAAAACTGCATGCGTATGTAATGATAACTAACTACCTGACTACAACAGTAGGCCTACAATACTGCCTGCATATGCATGTAGTGCGAAGACTCAGGCAGATAACTAACTACCTGACTACAACAGTAGGCCTACAATACTGCATGTGCATGTAGTGCGAAGACTCAAGCAAATAACTAAGTACCTGACTACAACAGTAGGCCTACAATACTGCATACGTATGTAATGATAACTAACTACCTGACTACAACAGTAGGCCTACAGTACTGCATATGTATATAATGCGAGGGCTTGTAGGAGAAAATTTGGGGCTTAAAGGACTATGAACATCCAGCAGATTAGGGCCTACAGGACTATGAACATCTAGCAGATTGGGGCTTACAGGACTAAGCAGATTGGGGTTTAAAGGACTATGAACATTTAGCAGATTGGGGCTTAAAGGACTATGAACATCTAGCAGATTAGGGCTTAAAGGAATATAAACATCTAGCAGATTGGGGCTTAAAGGACTATGAACATCCAGCAGATTGGGGCTTAAAGGACTATGAACATTCAGCAGATTGGGGCTTAAAGGACTATGAACATCCAGCAGATTGGGGCTTAAAGGACTATGAACATCCAGCAGATTGGGGCTTAAAGGACTATGAACATCTAGCAGATTGGGGCTTAAAGGACTATGAACATCCAGCAGATTGGGGCTTAAAGGACAATGAACATCTAGCAAATTGGGGCTTACAGGACTATGAACATCCAGCAGATTGGGGTTTAAAGGACTATAAACATCTAGCAGATTGGGGCTTAAAGGACTATGAACATCCAGCAGATTGGGGCTTAAAGGACAATGAACATCTAGCAAATTGGGGCTTAAAGGACTATGAACATCCAGCAGATTGGGGCTTAAAGGACTATGAACATCTAGCAAATTGGGGCTTAAAGGACTATGAACATCTAGCAGATTGGGGCTTAAAGGACTATGAACATCCAGCAGATTGGGGCCTAAAGGACTATGAACATCCAGCAGACTGGGGCTTAAAGGACTATGAACATCCAGCAGATTGGGGCTTAAAGGAATATAAACATCTAGCAGATTGGGGCTTAAAGGACTATGAACATCCAGCAGATTGGGGCTTAAAGGACTATGAACATCCAGCAGATTGGGGCCTAAAGGACTATGAACATCTAGCAGATTGGGGCTTACAGGACTAAGCAGATTGGGGTTTAAAGGACTATGAACATCCAGCAGATTGGGGCTTAAAGGACTATGAACATCCAGCAGATTGGGGCTTAAAGGACTATGAACATCTAGCAGATTGGGGCTTAAAGGACTATGAACATCCAGCAGATTGGGGCTTAAAGGACTATGAACATCCAGCAGATTGGGGCTTAAAGGACAATGAACATCTAGCAAATTGGGGCTTACAGGACTATGAACATCTAGCAGATTGGGGCTTAAAGGACTATGAACATCCAGCAGATTGGGGCTTAAAGGACTATGAACATCTAGCAAATTGGGGCTTAAAGGACTATGAACATCCAGCAGATTGGGGCTTAAAGGACAATGAACATCTAGCAAATTGGGGCTTACAGGACTATGAACATCCAGCAGATTGGGGCCTAAAGGACTATGAACATCCAGCAGACTGGGGCTTAAAGGACTATGAACATCCAGCAGATTGGGGCTTAAAGGACAATGAACATCTAGCAAATTGGGGCTTACAGGACTATGAACATCCAGCAGATTGGGGTTTAAAGGACTATAAACATCTAGCAGATTGGGGCTTAAAGGACTATGAACATCCAGCAGATTGGGGCTTAAAGGACAATGAACATCTAGCAAATTGGGGCTTAAAGGACTATGAACATCCAGCAGATTGGGGCTTAAAGGACTATGAACATCTAGCAAATTGGGGCTTAAAGGACTATGAACATCTAGCAGATTGGGGCTTAAAGGACTATGAACATCCAGCAGATTGGGGCTTAAAGGACTATGAACATCCAGCAGATTGGGGCCTAAAGGACTATGAACATCCAGCAGACTGGGGCTTAAAGGACTATAAACATCTAGCAGATTGGGGCTTAAAGGACTATGAACATCCAGCAGATTGGGGCCTAAAGGACTATGAACATCTAGCAAATTGGGGCTTAAAGGACTGTGAACATCCAGCAGATTGGGGCCTAAAGGACTATGAACATCCAGCCGATTGGGGCTTAAACGACTATGAACCATCGAGCAGATTGGGGCTTAAAGGACTATGAACATCCAGCAGATTGGGGCTTAAAGGACTATGAACATCCAGCAGATTGGGGCTTAAAGGACTATGAACATCCAGCAGATTGGGGCTTAAAGGACTATAAACATCTAGCAGATTGGGGCTTAAAGGACAATGAACATATAGCAAATTGGGGCTTAAAGGACTATGAACATCTAGCAGATTGGGGCTTAAAGGACTATGAACATCTAGCAGATTGGGGCTTAAAGGACTATGAACATCCAGCAGATTGGGGCCTAAAGGACTATGAACATCCAGCAGATTGGGGCTTAAAGGACTATAAACATCTAGCAGATTGGGGCTTAAAGGACTATGAACATCCAGCAGATTGGGGCCTAAAGGACTATAAACATCTAGCAGATTGGGGCTTAAAGGACTATGAACATCCAGCAGATTGGGGCCTAAAGGACTATGAACATCTAACAGATTGGGGCTTAAAGGACTATGAACATCCAGCAGATTGGGGCCTAAAGGACTATGAACATCTAGCAGATTGGGGCTTAAAGGACTATAAAAATCTAGCAGATTGGGGCTTAAAGGACTATGAACATCCAGCAGATTGGGGCTTAAAGGACTATGAACATCCAGCAGATTGGGGCTTAAAGGACTATGAACATCTAGCAAATTGGGGCTTACAGGACTATGAACATCTAGCAGATTGGGGTTTAAAGGACTATGAACATCTAGCAGATTGGGGTTTAAAGGACTATGAACATCCAGCAGATTGGGGCTTAAAGGACTATGAACATCCAGCAGATTGGGGCTTAAAGGACAATGAACATCTAGCAAATTGGGGCTTACAGGACTATGAACATCCAGCAGATTGGGGTTTAAAGGACTATGAACATCTAGCAGATTGGGGTTTAAAGGACTATGAACATCCAGCAGATTGGGGCTTAAAGGACTATGAACATCTAGCAAATTGGGGCTTAAAGGACTATGAACATCTAGCAGATTGGGGCTTAAAGGACTATGAACATCCAGCAGATTGGGGCTTAAAGGACTATGAACATCCAGCAGATTGGGGCCTAAAGGACTATGAACATCTAGCAAATTGGGGCTTAAAGGACTGTGAACATCTAGCAGATTGGGGCTTAAAGGACTATGAACATCCAGCAGATTGGGGCTTAAAGGACTATGAACATCTAGCAGATTGGGGTTTAAAGGACTATGAACATCTAGCAGATTGGGGTTTAAAGGACTATGAACATCCAGCAGATTGGGGCTTAAAGGACTATGAACATCCAGCAGATTGGGGCTTAAAGGACTATAAACATCTAGCAGATTGGGGCTTAAAGGACTATGAACATCTAGCAGATTGGGGTTTAAAGGACTATGAACATCCAGCAGATTGGGGTTTAAAGGACTATGAACATCCAGCAGATTGGGGCTTAAAGGACTATGAACATCCAGCAGATTGGGGCTTAAAGGACTATGAACATCTAGCAGATTGGGGCTTAAAGGACTATGAACATCCAGCAGATTGGGGCTTAAAGGACTATGAACATCCAGCAGATTGGGGCTTAAAGGACTATGAACATCCAGCAGATTGGGGCTTAAAGGACTATGAACATCCAGCAGATTGGGGCTTACAGGACTATGAACATCTAGCAGATTAGGGTTTTAAGGACTATGAACATCCAGCAGATTGGGGCTTAAAGGACTATGAACATCTAGCAGATTGGGGCTTAAAGGACTATGACAACCAGCAGAATGGGGTTTAAAGGACTATGAATATCCAGCAGATTGGGGCTTACAGGACTATGGACATCCAGCAGTTTTCACTGGTTAAGATATGTGAAAAAGCATATAATTCTGAATAAAATAGTGTTTATAATTTTTACAAAGTTTATTTAATTTACAAGTTATGACTAAACAAAGTTTCAAGATTGATTAATTTGTGCGGAATTTGTGATATAGTAAGAAGAACGCATTTCAAAATCTTTATGTAATTCTTTCAATTCTGTTCTTCAAGCTTAGCTACTTGTCAATTTCAGAATGTCTGTTCAACGCAAGAGAGCGGTTACTTCACGTCACATATTATTGCGCAATAACAGCTAAAACTCAAAAGGCTGTAAATTGGTCAATTCTTAACCAGTTTTGATGCAATTTGTTGCTGTTTTAATGGTTTAAATCATATTTTGAACCATTTAAGTCCATGTTGCCTCTAGCTGTCCATTTTGAATATACAAAAGGAAATAGAAAAGCGTCCTATAGGGGCGTTGCCTTTTTGTTTGTTTGGTGGGTTTCCAGTTTCGAAATCCTGGATCTTTTAGTGATTTGAACAGCTGTGTAATGGCTTATCAAAAGAGGTCATGTGTTACATAATGTGTACGTGCCCGCAGAGGCTCTTGGCGGCCCTGTTGGAGGGAGAGAGGGACGAAGAGAGAGAGAGAGGGAGGAAGGGAGGGAGGGAGGGATGAAGTGAGGAAGGGGAAAGGCGGAAGGGAGGGGGAGGAGGGAGGGAGGAAAAAAGGAGGGAGGAAGGGAGGGAGGAAGGAAGAGAGAGGGAGGGACGGACGGACAGAGGGAGGGGGGAGAGAGGGAAGACGGGGAGGGGATGGAGGGAGAGAGGTAGGGAAAGAGAGACCAACTGACCGAGGGAGAGAGGGAGGCAGATAGGGAGGGAGAGAGGGAGGGTGGGAGGGACAAAAAAAAAGAGAGAGGTAGGGAGGGAGGGAGGGAGTAAGAAAGGAGGGAGGGCGGGATGGAGGGAGGGAGTAAGAAAGGGAGGGAGGGCGGGATGGAGGGAGGGAGGGAGGAAAGAGGGAGGGGAGGGAGAGAGAGGAGAAGGGAGGGAGGGACGGACAGAGGGAGGGAGGAAGGGAGGGAGGGAGGGACGGAGGAAGGGAGGGAGTGGGAGGGAGGGAAGAAGAGAGGGAGGGAGAAAGGGAGAGAGAGGGGAAGGGAGGGAGGGACGGACAGAGGGAGGGAGGAAGGGAGGGAGGGAGGGAGGGAGAAAGGGAGGGAGGGCAGAAGGTAGGGAAAGAGAGAGACCAACCGATCGAGGGAGGGAGGCTGGCATGCAGGGAGGCAGGCAGGCAGGGAGGGGAGGTAGGGAGAGAGAGATACCGACCAACCGACGACCAACCGGGAGAGAAACAGACAGACAGACAGACAGACAGCCAGACAGACAGAGAGAGACAAACAGACAGACCGACCGAGAGAGAGACAGAGACAGTCAGACAGAGACAGACAGACAGACAGACAGACAGAGAGAGAGAGAGAGAGAGAGAGAGAGAGAGAGAGGAGAATCGCACTCATGGGCCAGGGGAGTGCTCAGGTACCCCTGGATCCACCCGTGTTGATAACGACATAGAGGAGTGCTCAAGCACCCGTGTACCCGCGCCTGTTAAGTGTGTACTTATAAAGCAATTACCCCAGGCTGCTTGCATTGTGATTCTTACCTAAAGATAGTGGTCAGTTATCGTGTTCAAGTGGAAAATAACATACAAAACAATTTAAAGTTTCTGATTGGTCGAAATAATATACACACATGACGTTTTAAACTTCTTTTCTTGCAGCTTCCCTTTGTAAGGTCCCAAATAGCGTCTCTTTGGTAAAACACTCTCTGTTTGCTGACTCTTCTTTTATAAATGTATTTTAAAATCTGAAACAAATTGATTTGCGAATGGAATACATGCAGTGGGATTTTCTTTATTTCTAGGTTTAATTCCTTTTATTATCCTGATCTGCATTAGATAGACACAAACACCGGAACTTTTGCTGAGAAAATTAAACCGACGCGTGTAAGAAAATAGGCGGCAAAATAATGCATATTTCCTGAACTGTTGAAAGATTAGGTTTAATTATTTTTTGATACAAACGAATGACATAATTTACTGCCACGTTGAATAAGTTGAAGTCACTCACATTGCAGCATTGCGTAAGTAACTCTTGACTTTCATTTTGTTCCCAATTCCGAAATTGAAGAATCTCGTCTCAAGAAAATTGCTTGACCCGTCGACTTATATATTCCGATCATTACTAGCAACGTCACTTCCGCGGCGCAAATTGATTGGTTTGTCGGTGATTGTGTAAATATTGCGACCAATCACAAACGTTGGATTGTAATTCATTTTTATCCCCACGTTAACACGATATCTGTCCTTTAATTATTTGTGAGCTGAATAAAGGGGTACTGGATAATCTAACGATCATGATTGACCCTATTTTCGGTGTTCATTTAATTTTGGATCTATTTCTTATCAAATTAGCGTAAGTTCATTAAAACATGTTTTTGATTTCCCCCAAAAATGTCTTGGGATGACCCTTCACACTGCTAGGCTGCACTATTTAGTCTCCATATGATATCATAAATGTATATTCTTGTAAGTTATGTCTTATATAAACCGTTCTATCCTCGACCTTTAAATTGTCCATCCCATCGGGTAAATATGAAGAAAACTTGATATAAATAAGGATGTAAATAAGGATGTATTCGGGCAAAAACTGAAACAAATCTAACCTTATTTATACAGACAACCAATACAAATCTGTTTTATTTACAGGTTGCGCCTCATACCGCCTTTATCATATCAATAGATGCACGTACCAGCATTTAAGATAGTTTATCCTATCGCGCGTTCAGGTCATTTAGACCTATATAATTTCTTCTGCGTCCGGTCATCTTGTCGCTATTGTGATTGGTTTTGATTTGATTTAACCTTATGCCATGGTTTATATGGACAAGAAAAATTATCATATAAATTACCTGAGCATAATAATATCCACTGACCGTCATTTTTATGCACCTTTTTTTTTTTTTTTTGGTGACCATTAATCAAATTTAAAAGACAAGAAAGCAATCCACGGAATTGCTGATCTCATCAGCTTAGGCATACAGCTTAGTGTGGAAAGTAGCTAACAGGGTCACTTTAGCTCTGTGACTTTTGACCTTGTGACCCAAGAGTCTACGGTACACTAGTTCTGTGGCATTTGACCACTTGACCCCAGATTTACAGGACACAAGTTCATGTACCAAGGTAAGGTTGGTACAAATCTTGCCCTCCTGGAGTTTAAAGTGGTGCTACATTGTACAAATTATCACATACTTACCCCCTGAAATCGCATATTTGACCTTTGACCCTAACTACCAAAACAACATCTGATTTTTGTTGGCATTTATTTCACCCTTCTATATGCAGATATGACAACACCCACGCTCAGATCACTCTTACCATTCCAAAACTATTAGGGTGGTTAAAAGGTATCGCTAGCTCTGTGATCTTTAAACAATTTTTCACATTTATCGTAACCTACTGTATGACACCATCCATGCTCACGTCACACTTACCATTTCATAACTATAGGGAATATGGTGAAAAGTGGTCAATAGCTCTGTGACCTTTTGACCCCAGGGTCTACGGGACACAAACTCATGCACCAAGGTATCATGGTACAACATAGGGTTGGTGTAGGTCTTGTACTTTTTGAGTTCAAAATGGCGCAAATTTGTACATACAAAACACTTAATTCTACCCATGACCTTTAACCTTTTGACCTCTTACTATTTTAAATTTGTGTTAGAATGTTAAACCCTACCCACCTATGTAATTTGTAATGATACCAAGTAATTCCTTCAAAAGATACAGCCATCACCAAAAACTTGTTTAATTTGACCTGAGACCTGCAACCTTTGACCTATGTATCCAATTACCTTGGAGACAAAAGTGCCGCGCCAGGGGTATCCGTCCACCAATTTTGGTTTACGTGTGTATTACAGTTTTTGAGTTATTAGCGACACAAAACGAATTGTTGCAAACGCACACACGCACTTCTCAACCTACCCCCCCCCCCCATCCCCCTTCACACACACACACACGGACAGACGCAAAATTTACAAAATTTTGTCCCGTTCCCAAAACGTATGACCCCTAACCAATAATATAAGGTCATCACCTCGTAATATCAGGACGGGGGTGCATGTAGTGTAGGACATGTAGGATGTATTGGCAGTTATTTGCCTATACAGCAAAGTGTTTTTTATTAGTTTATGGATTAACGAACAGATAGCTGTCTTATTTCGATGTAGTAATTTCTTTTAGGATGAGTTCAGTAATCAAACATGAGAAAAGGTTGATACAAGCAGGGATTTGTCCCAAATAGCAAAACCCTGATACAAGGAACATAATAGCACAAAAAGTGTTCGAAAATCTTCTTCCGTTGCCGTTCCATTGACGTTCCGTTTCCGTTTAAATAACTCAATTACACTGCATTCTCACAAACCTTTAAATTCTTTGTTTTTTAAAGTGAAAGATTTTCTGAGATTTTGTGAGTTGCAATCATTGGATATGACGTCACAGGTGAGTACTAAAATAATCACCCAGTCAAAATCAAAGTGAAGAAGACTTTCATATCAAAGACTGAAATTAAGGAAAGAAATTGTAAAACTTACATCAACATGTTCAATTCATACGTCGCAAATTTGGCGTATGTAAAAAATCCTCAAACTTCGGCCAGTCATTACTAAAAAAAATCAATCTTTCATCAGTCATTACTAAAAAAATCAATCTTTCATCAGTCATTACTAAAGAATCAATCTTTCATCAGTCATTACTAAAAAAATCAATCTTTCATCAATTATTACTAAAAAATCAATCTTTGAATAGTCATTACTAAAATAAATAAATCTTTGATCAGTCATTACTAAAAAGTCATCTTTTAAAAAAAAAAAACTGTTCTGCTCAAATATGTTTTGAAGAAATAGAATACAAAACTTTGTAGTTGACAGTTGTCCATATACCATTACAGCAATTGAGGTGTATACGTGTCAATATAAATAAGAGGGGAAGGGGGAGGGGGCTGCATATATTGTATATATCAAGTTCTGCGTGCATGTCTTTCTTTGAGTAAATACATGGTCATCTGTGTTTGTCTTATTTACCTGCGAAGTTTTGTGAACAAACTTCAACAATATCTTTAAACGATGGTCCTTGTTTTACATTTCTTTCACATCCACAAGTTACACCCATGCCATTGTGGAGAACACAATTGTAGCCAGTCGTTGCATTGTTGAATTATGACGCCTCATAACTTGTAAATTTGTCGCGAAAATAAAGGATCCAGGTTTATATATATTTCATTGTTACAATCGCACCTTTATAGAAAGAACGTGTAAGTCAGTGATGATTAATGCTAAGGTTATTTTGATCTTGACGATATGGACGTTGAGCAAACAAACGGATGACAATCAGACAATTACCTCAGTGGCAGATTCAGAGGAGGCCATGTCCCCCCTGAGATTTTTCCGATAATACTTTTTTTTTACCATGAGAAATTTTGTAGTAACGGTTCATGTAAATTTACTTCAATTTCCGGAAAAATGTATTTAATTTTTGGAAAATTTCTCTTAAATTTTGGCAATTTTTGTAATAAATTATCGTGCAATTTTCGTAAAATTTTCTCTATCTTCTAGGCAATTTTTCTCTTATAAATTTTCTGAGATTTTTCCGTTAATACTTTGTTACCATGGGATGATTCTTAGCCACAGTTTAAATTTCCTTTAATGTTTGGAAAATTTCTTTCAATTTTGGGTAATTTTTTTCGATTTTGGGGCAATGTTTCATCGGTTTTTGCATAAACTTCTGTTAATGTTTGTGATATCACTTTCATTGTTTAGGAAATTTCTTTCATTCTCGTGCAAGCTTTTCTTTCATTCTCGTGCAAGCTTTTCTTTCATTCTTTTCTTTCAAGTTTTGGAAAATATTCTTCATTTTGAGGGCAATTTTTCTTCGTTTAATAATAAACCTTCATAAATTATCAGGAAATATTGCCATATTTTACCAAAATTTCCAATATTCTTTCTCTCTGCTCCCCGCTTATAAGACTCTGCACTCTTGTCCTTTCTCTCTGCTCCCCGCTCATAAGACTCTGCACTCTTGTCCTTTCTCTCTGCTTCCCGCTTATAAGACTCTGCACTCTTGTCCTTTCTCTCTGCTCCCCGCTTATAAGAATATGCACTCTTGTCCTTTCTCTCTGCTTCCCGCTAATAAGACTCTGCACTCTTGTCCTTTCTCTCTGCTCCCCGCTTATTAGACTCTGCACTCTTGTCCTTTCTCCCTGCTCCCCGCTAATAAGACTCTGCACTCTTGTCCTTTCTCTCTGCTCCCCGCTCATAAGACTCTGCACTCTTGTCCTTTTTCTCTGCTCCCCGCTTATAAGACTCTGCACTCTTGTCCTTTCTCTCTGCTCCCCGCTTATAAGAATATGCACTCTTGTCCTTTTTCTCTGCTCCCCGCTTATAAGACTCTGCACTCTTGTCCTTTCTCTCTGCTTCCCGCTTATAAGACTATGCGCTCTTGTCCTTTCTCTCTGCTCCCCGCTTATAAGACTCTGCACTCTTGTCGTTTCTCTCTGCTCCCCGCTTATAAGACTATGCGCTCTTGTCCTTTCTCTCTGCTTCCCGCTTATTAGACTCTGCACTCTTGTCCTTTCTCTCTGCTCCCCGCTTATAAGACTATGCACTCTTGTCCTTTCTCTCTGCTCCCCGCTCATAAGACTCTGCACTCTTGTCCTTTTTCTCTGCTCCCCGCTTATAAGACTATGCGCTCTTGTCCTTTCGCTCTGCTCCCCGCTTATAAGATTCGGCACATTTGTCCTTTCTCTCTGCTCCCCGCTTATAAGACTATGCACTTTTGTCCTTTCTCTCTGCTCCCCGCTTATAAGACTCTGCACTCTTGTCCTTTCTCTCTGCTCCCCGCTTATTAGACTATGCACTCTTGTCCTTTCGCTCTGCTCCCCGCTTATTAGACTCTGCACTCTGGTCCTTTCTCTCTGATCCCCGCTTATTAAACTCTGCACATTTGTCCTTTCTCTCTGCTCCCCGCTTATAAGACTCTGCACTCTTGTCCTTTCTCTCTGCTTCCCGCTTATTAGACTCTGCACATTTGTCCTTTCTCTCTGCTCCCCGCTTATAAGACTCTGCACTCTTGTCCTTTTTCTCTGCTCCCCGCTTATAAGACTCTGCACTTTTGTCCTTTCTCTCTGCTCCCCGCTTATAAGACTCTGCACTCTTGTCCTTTCTCTCTGCTCCCCGCTTATTAGACTATGCACTCTTGTCCTTTCGCTCTGCTCCCCGCTTATTAGACTCTGCACTCTGGTCCTTTCTCTCTGATCCCCGCTTATTAAACTCTGCACATTTGTCCTTTCTCTCTGCTCCCCGCTTATAAGACTTTGCACTCTTGTCCTTTCTCTCTGCTTCCCGCTTATTAGACTCTGCACATTCGTCCTTTCTCTCTGCTCCCCGCTTATAAGACTCTGCACTCTTGTCGCTTCTCTCTGCTCCCCGCCTATAAGACTATGCACTCTTGTCCTTTCTCTCTGCTCCCCGCTTATTAGACTCTGCACTCTTGTCCTTTCTCTCTGCTCCCCGCTTATAAGACTATGCACTCTTGTCCTTTCTCTCTGCTCCCCGCCTATAAGACTATGCACTCTTGTCCTTTCTCTCTGCTCCCCGCTTATTAGACTATGCACTCTTGTCCTTTCTCTCTGCTCCCCGCCTATAAGACTATGCACTCTTGTCCTTTCTCTCTGCTCCCCGCTTATTAGACTATGCACTCTTGTCCTTTCTCTCTGCTCCCCGCCTATAAGACTATGCACTCTTGTCCTTTCTCTCTGCTCCCCGCTTATAAGACTCTGCACTCTTGTCCTTTCTCTCTGCTCCCCGCTTATAAGACTATGCACTCTTGTCCTTTCTCTCTGCTCCCCGCTTATAAGACTCTGCACTCTTGTCATTTCTCTCTACTCCCCGCTTATAAGACTATGCGCTCTTGTCCTTTCTCTCTGCTCCCCGCTTATTAGACTCTGCACTCTTGTCCTTTCTCTCTGCTCCCCGCTTATAAGACTATGCGCTCTTGTCCTTTCTCTCTGCTCCCCGCTTATAAGACTCTGCACCCCGCTTATTAGACTCTGCACTCTTGTCTTTTCTCTCTGCTCCTCGCTTATAAGACTCTGCACTCTTGTCCTTTCTCTCTGTTCCCCGCTTAAAAGACTCTGCACTCTTGTCCTTTTTCTCTCTGCTCCCGCTTATAAAACTATGCACTCTTGTCCTTTCTCTCTGCTCCCCGCTTATTAGACTCTGCACTCTTGTCCTTTCTCTCTGCTCCCCGCTTATAAGAATATGCACTCTTGTCCTTTTTCTCTGCTCCCCGCTTAAAAGACTCTGCACTCTTGTCCTTTTTCTCTCTGCTCCCTTATAAAACTATGCACTCTTGTCCTTTCTCTCTGCTCCCCGCTTATTAGACTCTGCACTCTTGGCCTTTCTCTCTGCTCCCCGCTTATAAGACTATGCACTCTTATCCTTTCTCTCTGCTCCTCGATTATAAGACTATGCACTCTTGTCCTTTCTCTCTGCTCCCCGCTTATTAGACTCTGCACTCTTGTCCTTTCTCTCTGCTCCCCGCTTATAAGACTCTGCACCCTTGTCCTTTCTCTCTGCTCCTCGATTATAAGACTATGCACTCTTGTCCTTTCTCTCTGCTCCCCGCTTATTAGACTATGCACTCTTGTCCTTTCTCCCTGCTCCCCGCCTATAAGACTCTGCACTCTTGTCCTTTCGCTCTGCTCCCCGCTCATAAGACTCTGCACTATTGTCCTTTCTCTCTGCTCCCCGCTCATAAGACTCTGCACTCTTGTCCTTTTTCTCTGCTCCCCGCTTATAAGACTCTGCACTCTTGTCCTTTCTCTCTGCTCCCCGCTTATAAGACTCTGCACCCTTGTCCTTTCTCTCTGCTCCCCGCTTATTAGACTCTGCACTTTTGTCCTTTTGCTCTGCTCCCCGCTTATAAGACTCTGCACTCTTGTCCTTTCTCTCTGCTCCCCGCTTATTAGACTCTGCACTTTTGTCCTTTCTCTCTGCTCCCCGCTTATAAGACTCTGCACTCTTGTCTTTTCTCTCTGCTCCTCGCTTATAAGACTCTGCACTCTTGTCCTTTCTCTCTGCTCCCCGCTTATTAGACTCTGCACTCTTGTCCTTTCTCTCTGCTCCCGCTTATCAAACTATGCACTCTTGTCCTTTCTTTCTGCTCCCCGCTTATAAGACTCTGCACTCTTGTCCTTTCTCTCTGCTCCCCGCTTATAAAACTATGCACTCTTGTCCTTTCTCTCTGCTCCCCGCTTATTAGACTCTGCACTCTTGTCCTTTCTCTCTGCTCCTCGCTTATAAGACTATGCACTCTTGTCCTTTCTCTTTGCTCCCCGCTTATAAGACTCTGCACTTTTGTCCTTTCTCTCTGCTTCCCGCTAATAAGACTATGCGCTCTTGTCCTTTCTCTCTGCTCCCCGCTTATAAGACTATGCACTCTTGTCCTTTCTCTCTGCTCCCCGCTTATAAGACTCTGCACCCCGCTTATAAGACTCTGCACTCTTGTCCTTTCTCTCTGCTCCCCTCTTATAAGACTCTGTACCTGTGTTCCAATATGTTCCATTAATCATGACAAAATCGCTCCTAAACCAAGTTATCACATCATCCCTGGTTTGATTTGGCTTGGCCCCCTTACATTTTATCCTGGCTCCGCCCCTAAATTACCGTACATTGGTACACAACAATTTTAAACAATTCTCGAAAAAGTGATTCGATCGTATTTGCCTTGTTTCCATGCTTGTATCAGGGAACATGTTACCTGCTTATATAAACCCAGAGAGTTAGGATTTGTACTTCTCCTTTATAATAGACCTAGTATAAAGAAAACGCTAATTGATGGCGTTACGCATGGTGACTGTGCCCTTCCTCTCGCCCCCATTAAATGTGTTCTCCCACTTGTGACCCCCGTACAACAGTTCAACATTCAATGACGCATGAGCAATATTTGCGTTATTGACATATTAAGTTGTGCGGTTCAGTTGCCATCTTCTTACACCTTTCTATAATGGAGCCGCAACTATAGATTATCCCACTTTCTGACATTTAAACAGTATACCGCAATTGTGCCCATGCACAAAAAATGTTTCCACTTATTGCAAAAATGTAAAACTTTTTGCCATAGTTCCCTCTAGTTCTATATCAGTATATCATCTGCATTAATTGATAGGAAAGATTTACAGCAGTACGAAACGAAATCGACTCATCCCAATAAACTTAGATAGACTCTTCTCAGACGCTTATAAGAAGATCCACCACATTTCTGATTCGCCCACTACCATAGGCCCACTAGCCCGCTACCATGGGCCCATTCGCTCAATACCATGGACCCACTCGCCCATTATCATGGGCCCACTCGCCCACTACCATGGGTCCACTCGCCCACTACCATGGCCCACTTGCCCACTACCATGGGCCCACTCGCCCACTGCCATGACCCACTCGCCCACTACCGTGGGCCCACTCTCCCACTAACCATGGACCCACTCGCCCACTACGGCAAGCAGAACAAATGTCATAAAATGTCTAACTAAATTTGGCCCAACTGACTTATGCGTCGACTAGTCCAGTGGCGTTAGTTAGAACACCAATCGGTCGAAGCCATGTAATGACCTATGGTGATAAATATATTTCAGATATGCACTTGACAATTGTGGGGCAAAGCTGATAAACTGGGCGACATGTGTTGGTATTGCATGCCCTCCAAAAAGGATCCCTTTCTTGTTGACCAAACAGTAGCATAATTTTGTCAAGTTTATTTGTGTTTTTTATTTCCTTTTTATTCTTTCCAATGGCCTTATATTCATTCATATAGGGCCAGTCGCGCCAGAAGGCTTTATCGTAAGAGACAACTTGCAGCAAGATGGACGGAGTGAGTATTTTTTTCTTGTAGTCCCACTTTAAGTTACTTTTCATAGTCTTTAAAGGCTTTATGTCCCAAAACATGAATATGGATGAAAATACAGCAGGTCAAAGGCCAGATATCGTGTTAACATAAACAGTAATATACAATAAAGGTCAACGTTTCTGATTGGTCATACCTAAATACCAACAACCAATCAATACCTGCCGTGGAAAAGACTAGTATACTGACATATACACACAAACCGACGAAGCGTACACTACGTACTTAATTAGAAATGATCCACAACCGGATGTGACGGGACAGATAGGAACGTCGGAATTTTACGAATTTTAATAGATCTTCGGGGATATTCGAAAGAATCGTAGGATTACATCTTTAGCAATAATATTCCGTATATTCCTTTCGTATGACAGATGTTGGCATTAGGACTTAGATATTTTAGCGCATGGGAACGGTATAACAGTGGGGCTTGAGACATTTTGTGGGAGCAACACATATTCATTAGAGGCAGCATGGCCGTCTTAACGCAGGGGCAGGCTGGGCAGTTGCCCAGGGGCCCCCACGAATTTAGGAGCTTCATAAATAGAGTATCACAAATTATGTGACCTAAATTTTAAGCGATCACACGAAGTGAGCAAGAAATTATCCTTTATCAAATTATCCTTAATTAGATTATCCTTAATTAAATTATCCTTTATCTATATTTTTGCTCTTTTTTATTTATTTCTATTGGATTATACAGCATACAGCGTGCAGTATATACCCGAAAAAGCATTCAAGAGTTCTTTCAAAAGTGTAATGAACTTCAGAACAGAGAGCCAAGATTTCCCCAAAAATTTCCCAGTTACAAGCGGGAAAATATTACTAGCCAATTAAGTTAAGTTAATCGAGAGATCTCCTTTAATTTGTGGGAAATCTTATTCAATTTGGGGGAAATTTTCCTCATTTTCGGACAATGTTTTTCGATTTTGACGAAAGTTTACTTTAATTTTCGGGAAATGTTGTTTATTTTTGAGCAATAGACCTCCGCCGGAGCTTTACCCTGAACCCCACCAGGACCGGCTTGGACCCTAAAGTAGGCATATGGACCCATCGCTCGACACATGTTGTTGGTTCACTTCAATTACTTGCCCCACCCAATATGGAAATCCTGCTTGCAGCAAGTATTGGCATAATACGATGGTGACCACCATCCTGGTCCCATCAAAAATTCATCTTATTTTCCCACCCGGCAGGGATAGCTTGACCCGCCAGGGTTAGCTTGACCTGCCAGGAGTAGTGACCCGCCAGGGATAGCTTTACCCACCAGGAATAACTTTACCCGCCAGGGATAGCTAGCTTGACCCGCCAGGGATAGATAGCTTGACCCGCCAGGAATAACTTTACCCGCCAGGGATACCTAGCTTGACCCGCCAGGGATAGATAGCTTGACCCGCCAGGGATAGATAGCTTGACCCGCCAGGGGTAGATAGCTTGACCCGCCAGGGATAGATAGTTTGACCCGCCAGGGATAGCTTGACCCGCCAGGAATAGCTTGACCCGCCAGGGATAGCTTGACCCACCAGGGATAGCTTGATCCGCCAGAGATAGCTTGACCCTCCAGAGATAGCTTGACCCGCCAGGGATAGCTTGACCCGCCAGGGATAGCTTGACCCACCAGGGATAGCTTGATCCGCCAGAGATAGCTTGACTCACCAGGGATAGCTTGATCCGCCAGGGATAGCTTGATCCGCCAGGGATAGCTTGACCCACCAGGGATAGCTTGATCCGCCAGGGATAGCTTGATCCGCCAGGGATAGCTTGACCCACCAGGGATAGCTTGATCCGCCAGAGATAGCTTGACTCACCAGGGATAGCTTGATCCGCCAGGGATAGCTTGATCCGCCAGGGATAGCTTGACCCACCAGGGATAGCTTGATCCGCCAGGGATAGCTTGATCCGCCAGAGATAGCTTGACTCACCAGGGATAGCTTGATCCGCCAGGGATAGCTTGACCCGCCAGGGATAGCTTGACCCGCCAGGGATAGTTTGATCCGCAAGGGATAGAACGAGAACGAATTTCATAACAAGAGACCAACGACTTGAGATTGCGTTTTCGAATGTATTTTAATATTTAAACATATTGGATGGAACAGAGGATGGGAAAATACAAAAAAAAAATAACGAGCGACAATTAATAAAATAAAAGATTGGCCACAAAATTCCCGGCGGGACATGTCGACATGCCTGTAGCCAGGAATTTTGAACTTTTATACGTTTTTTGTATAAAAGAGCAAAAAAATCATGAAAATTCAGGTGCTTATTATTATGTTAGTTTTCTAAAGGTCACTTTCTCAAGAAAAGGAGGTCAGGACTTTGATAGGGGTGGGGGGCGTTTTTCGTATAAACAAATAAAAGGGCAATAAACCGTGAAAATCCGTGTGCGTATTATAATTTTAGATTTCAAAAGGGCACTTTCTCAACAAAAGGGAGTTCGTTCGCTGGGACGATCCCACCTCCCCCCCCCCCTCTTCCCTCCTTTCCCACCTCCCCCGGCTACGAGCCTGGTCGACACTACTTTTTGGCGGATTAACAAAAATAAAGTAAAACATTTCGAGAGGAAAATTGTTTGTCAAAAAAATTCATATTTTGAGAGTGGCATGGGCGTTACGGCGTAGGAAGAGTCAGCTCTCAGGTAGGGTAAATATCAACAACAAAAAATCCCGGTAATAAGCAGAAAAATTGCACTGGTAAATTAGGTTTCCATGAAACTCGCTGCCAATCGGGAAATCTCCTTCATTTTCCTTGAAATTCCTTCATTTTTGGGAAATTTCTTCAATTATTGGGAAATCTTAATTTTTCGGGAAATTTCTGTCATTTTTGGGAAGCTTTTCTTAAATTTTCGGAAAATGGTGCCAATAATTTAACCAAATTTTAGTTCAATTATGATTTTGATTTATTTTATGTTAACATTTTCTCAATTTTGCTTCTCAACTGGGTAGAAAGCGTGTAACCGGTAAAATTCTCTAAGATGGGGCCCTTGCCCATCCACTTCCTACGCCTCTTGGGGTATAGTATAGTGTTACACTCGAACTCGTTTTCCCACCCACTTTCTGGAAGAGAATTACGGCCCTGAGCCATATTGACTATAGTTGACTGTGCGGTAACGTTCACGTCACGTCGTTTTTCTTTGGATTCCGTTTACAGGGCATTATGTGATGGAGGACCAAGAACCACATTTTGTGGAAGAAAGGTTTGTTGGAGATATACCACAACAACCATTTGTTATTCGTAGACCTAAGATATTAACGAAGGACACAGAACCGGAACTACAACCAGAAGTCTTATATCGTAAAGGTAAACAAACTTTTGATTTAAAGGTATATGGACAGGTAGAGATTTCATATTCATGAGAAAAACTTCAAAATCTGAAAAAGTGAAAATCACAGCTTTTATACAGAGTATGAAAGCTATACCTAGAAACTTTCTTATGTAAATCCTATGCGTTTTTGGTTCCGATATGAGGAACCTATGCAGTCGTCTGACAAAATGTATGTATGTATGGGTGTATGTATGTGTGTATGTATGTATGTATGGGTGTATGTATGCGTGTGTATGCGTGTGTGCATGGGTGTGTGGGTGGGTGTGTGTGTGTGTATGTCTGCGCCACTTTGCTTGTAAACACGATATCTCCCGAACACTACATCTATGCCATATCATATTTGACACATAGATGCATCATGACCCATCGATGGTACGTATTGTTTTTAGTTTCGATATCGTGCATATTAATGAGTGGTCGGGGCAAAATGTAATAGTATGCAAAATATATCTTACCTCCACCCACAACCTGTAAATTTCTATAAAATTAATCTCTTTTATGTTGTGAATTGCTGCCCTTTCATAAACCTAAGTTTCTTTGTTCATTGTCTGTAATAGCATTGTTCATTGTTTGTAATAGCATTGTTCATTGTCTGTAATAGCTTTGTTCATTGTCTGTAATAGCATTGTTCATTTAGGACAAAGACCAGATGAATTAATAGACGGTGGCAAGGAGAGCATTTCTTTTCAATGTAGAACAATCGCAACAGTTACAAAAGATGTTTCATCATTAATGTGACTTTATAATTACCTAAACGCTTATAAAAAAACACACAAATAATTTGGTCTAGTGGTCATATCATGACATTGCCAAGTTAGATGTCCCTGGTTAAATTTTCGGCGGGTCCTCATCCATCAGTTCTTTACAGGTGGATTCATAGCCTTGTTTAAGAAATCAGGAGTGGAGGCAAAACATGCAGAAGGGATATATCATCTCCACACAATTAATAAAGTCGGCGTAGGAAGATATTTAATATGCGAGGAGGGAGGGGGGGGGGGCTTTCTGTCTCAACAAACCTAGAAAATATACATGTTTCTTATGCCCCAAAAGTATTTGTAAAGGGGCGGAGTAGGGGGTGGGTTGTAAAATTATTGGAAATAAGATTGGGTCCACTAAGGGCACGTAAGGCCTTTGTAGCTCTCTTTTGCTCAATGGTACAATGTACACAATATATGATACACAGATGCATTTCCCGAATGTTGCTTGTACCCCACACACTTTGGAATTTATCCCCCATCTTGGAATTAAGCCCACACGGCTTGGAATGAAGCCCCGCACAGCTTGTATCCAAGCCCCACACACAGCTTGGATTTAAGCTCTCCCACAGCTTAGAATTAGCCCCCAACACACACAGCTTGGAATAACCCCCTCCCCACAGCTTGGATTCAATCCCCACATCTTGGAAATTAGCCCCCCCCCCCTCCAGCCTGGAATTTAAATTTAAATGGGGTCTCACTGGGGGCTCTAACTGATTAACAAAATGAAATTAAGCAGATTTCAATATCCTCATATGTTAATTATAATGTAAGGAGTGACATTTAATTGGAGTTCATAAAAAAAAAAAAAACGTTAACATCCCACTGCACCACAGCAGCTTCTAAAAAATAAGGCATTTGAATCACATAACCTTTCGGTTTATATTTATTCATTGCATCAAAATTTCTAGAAGAAGGAAGAGTGGCTCATTATGATTCAGGACAGCTTGATTATGCAACGACTGAGGACAGCTTGATTATGCAACGACTGAGGACAGCCTGATTATGCAACGACTGAGGACAGCCTGGTTATGCAACGACTGAGGACAGCCTGGTTATGCAACAACTGAGGACAGCTTGATTATGCAATGACTGAGGACAGCTTGATTATGCAACGACTGAAGACAGCTTGATTATGCAACGACTGAGGACAGCCTGGTTATGCAAAGACTGAGGACAGCCTGATTATGCAACGACTGAGGACAGCTTGGTTATGCAACGACTGAGGACAGCTTGATTATGTTACGACTGAGGACAGCCTGGTTATGCAAAGACTGGGGACAGCTTGATTATGCAACGACTGAGGACAGCTTGATTAGGCAACGACCGAGGACAGCCTGATTATGCAACGACTGAGGACATCCTGATTATGCAACGACTGATGACAGCTTGATTATGCAACGACTGAGGACAGCTTGATTATGCAACGACTGAGGACAGCCTGGTTATGCAACGACTGAGGACAGCTTGTTCATGCAACGACTTAGGACAGCTTGATTATGCAACGACTGAGGACAGCTTGATTGTGCAACGACTGAGGACAGCTTGATTATGCAACGACTGAGGACAGCTTGATCATGCAACGACTGAGGACAGCTTGATTATGCAACGACTGAGGACAGCCTGGTTATGCAACAACTGAGGACAGCTTGATTGTGCAACGACTGAGGACAGCTTGATTATGCAACGACCGAGGACAGCCTGATTATGCAACGACTGAGGACAGCTTATTCATGCAACGACTGAGGACAGCTTGAAAATGCAACGACTGAGGACAGCCTGATTGTGCAACGACTGAGGACAGCTTGATTATGCAACAACTGAAATTAAGGATTGAAATATGAAGAATTAGGATTCTTTTAATTGTCGTCCTCTTCATACATCACAAATTTAGTAGCCTGTAATCTGATAGTCCTAAGTCACAAAATACTGACACTTTGAACAGCCGTAATCAAAAATTAAGTATTATTGCTGGTTTCAAAAATAATGTTTGTTCTACTCAGAATTTGAATATAATTTGACAGAGATGCAATCGACTGATCGAGTTTTTTTTTTGTAGCGTCCAGATACCAATGTCAATATACCATTTAAGTTCTATCAGTCTACCGAATTGTAGCCGCAACATGACGTAATCATTCACGAGGTCGTTTATAACATTTCTTATGGATTTCATTTAAGCATATGACAGTATGATCTGATGATTTGTTGTCTCTTGTAGAATACCGTCTTGTTGCTCCACAACCTGCGCCTCGGAATCCGCCGCCACCACCGCCCCCAGCACAAACATTATACAGAAGGGTCGTTGTACGTAAAATTCCAAATGAATCGTATAGACATTCCGTACCTCAGCACCGAAGACCGCAGTACTTATATCTGCGGCCGATTTTCAGGTGATCGTAGACTGTGAAACAGTCACTGCATTTTGTAATTTAAATGAGATTAGAGAAATATTTGAAAAAGTACAGTATTCAATGACTTGTACCATGACTTGAGTCATTATAGGCTTAAAGGGTGTCAAAGAAAATTTGCCATATAATACAGATTTATATCTTCAAACTGGCAGCTGTACTGGTGAACCTCGTCACTTATGTAAAATCTATCGTATACAAATATTCATGCTTGTACATACCTGAAGTGACCCATGTATAGTTGCATAAATGTTGTAGATATCTTATCCAAATATGAATATGTTTTATTATTCTAAACTTATTAGAAATTGAATGAAATTAGAGTTGATTTCAGAGCTTCATTTTGAATATTAAATATTTCATATTGAATTAAAAAATCGTACTTTTAAATAATAAGATAGGCCTATTAAAAATCAGTTTAGGACTGTCAGCCATTAATAACTAGAAGGATACACGCTCTACCCTCTTAGACAAATGGAATTTGAGCGCCGTATGTATCTTCTCAACCCATTTAAAGAGCTAGAAGTTCCGGTCTCGAACCCTTCTCTTGAAAAGGGATTTTGGGTTTGGTAGTTAGCTTCTCAGCCCTACCATGAAAGAGCTAGGTTTTGTCCCGACCCGCACTGAAAAATGGAAGTTGAGCTTCGTGGCAGGTTCTCAGCCCTTTTGAAGAGCTAGGTCTAATCCCCGACCCTCATGAAGGTCGAGCTTCGTGGAAAGGTTTTTAGCCCCTTTAAATAGCTAGAAGGTTCACTTCGACACCCCTTTTCATATAAATGAAGTTTGAATTTCTTGGGTAGGTTTACATTAAAAAAGAATGATCAAATTTCAAGTTGACTATAAGATTGTCAAACCTACACCAATCCAACAGAAGCCAAAATTGAACAACAAATTTGACCACAATATGGTCAAATTTGTCCATAATTACCATATTAAGATATTATGGTCAAATTTGACCATGTTATGGTCGTTCAATTTGACCAATGTTGGTTCGGTACAAAATTGACCATGTTAAGGTCAAATTTGACCATTCCTTTTTTAGAGTGAATTCTTAATCCCATAGATTAGCCCTAACCCCTCTCTTTAAACAGTTAAAATGAAATTTAGGTTTAGGTTTCACCTTAAAGAACTGTACAGCGTTGGTCACTGCAGGGAGTTGTCAGTGTTAATCAAATGATGAGAACTATATTAAATGGTTGAATTTCATAAGAACTTGTTCAATTTTAAGAAGTTTATCATAATGAATTCGTATATATCTGAATCTAAAGATGACAAGGAATGGGATTAGGTATTGGTTACATAGTTCACTGGTTAATTTTACTTTTTCTCTCTGTACTGGTATAGTCTATATTTATTTTTAATGAGGTGCAATATATTATATTTTGGTTATTTTGAGCTAAAACACGTATTATTTACAATTAGAACTTACTTTGTCTAATAATGATTAAACACTTCTTTCAACCCATAAACAAGGATGTTATATGCATACTTGGCAGTTTGGTTTATTTGTTACGCAAGTGCACATACATCTCATGACGTTTTTAGATATTATTTATCATCAAAGAACTTTTAAACAACATATTTTATTTCTGTGTTTAGAATCGTCTCATAATGAGTTCTTTAAAAGGTACATTTTCACGTAAATTTAGTTCAGATCTATTGAAAAAGTATGAATAATAATTATCATGTATCAAATTTGGTTGAAATGGTTTAACGAGAACAGCCAAATCTGATGACGAGGTTGAGGTCATATTAATCAACCAATCAATAGATGTGCACGGTTCTCACAGTCCTTAAGTATACTACGGTAGATGTACACGGTTCCCACACTCCTTAAGATTACTACAGTAGATGTGCACAGTTCCCACAGTCCTTAAGATTACTACGATAGATGTACACGGTTCCCACAGTCCTTAAGATTACTACGGTAGATGTGCACAGTTCCCACAGTCCTTAAGATTACTACAGTAGTTGTAAACGGTTCCCACAGTCCTTAAGATTACTACGGTAGATGTGCACAGTTCCCACAGTCCTTAAGATTACTACAATAGATGTGCACGGTTCCCACAGTCCTTAAGATTACTACGGTAGATAAGCACGGTTCCCACAGTCCTTAAGATTACTACGGTAGATGAGCACGGTTCGCACAGTCCTTAAGATTACTACGGTAGATGTGCACAGTTCCCACAGTCCTTAAGATTACTACGGTAGATGTGCACGGTTCCCACAGTCCTTAAGATTGCTACGGTATATTTACACGGTTCCCACAGTCCTTAAGATTACTACGGTAGATGTCCACAGTTCCCACAGTCCTTAAGTTTACTACGGTAGATGTGCACAGTTCCCACAGTCCTTAAGATTACTACGGTAGATGTGCACAGTTCCCACAGTCCTTAAGATTACTACGGTAGATGTGCACAGTTCCCACAGTCCTTAAGATTACTACGGTAGATATTCCCACAGTCCTTAAAATTACTACGGTAGATGTGCACAGTTCACACAGTCCTTAAAATTACTACGGTAGATGTGCACAGTTCCCACAGTCCTTAAGCTTACTACGGTAGATGTGCACAGTTCCCACAGTCCTTAAGATTACTACGGTAGATGAGCACGGTTCGCACAGTCCTTAAGATTACTACGGTAGATGTGCACGGTTCCCACAGTCCTTAAGATTACTACGGTAGATGTGCACAGTTCCCACAGTCCTTAAGATTACTACGGTAGATATTCCCACAGTCCTTAAAATTACTACGGTAGATGTGCACAGTTCACACAGTCCTTAAAATTACTACGGTAGATGTGCACAGTTCCCACAGTCCTTAAGCTTACTACGGTAGATGTGCACAGTTCCCACAGTCCTTAAGATTACTACGGTAGATGAGCACGGTTCGCACAGTCCTTAAGATTACTACGGTAGATGTGCACGGTTCCCACAGTCCTTAAGATTACTACGGTAGATGAGCACGCTTCGCACAGTCCTTAAGATTACTACGGTAGATGTGCACGGTTCGGACAGTCCTTAAGATTACTACAGTAGATGTGCACGGTTCGCACAGTCCTTAAGATTACTACGGTAGATGTGCACAGTTCCCACAGTCCTTAAGATTACTACGGTAGATGAGCACGGTTCGCACAGTCCTTAAGATTACTACGGTAGGTGTGCACGGTTCGCACAGTCCTTAAGATTACTACGGTAGATGTGCACGGTTCCCACAGTCCTTAAGATTACTACGGTAGATGTGCACGGTGCCCACAGTCCTTAAGATTACTACGGTAGATGTGCACAGTTCACACAGTCCTTAAGATTACTACGGTAGATGTGCACAGTTCCCACAGTCCTTAAGTTTACTACGGTAGATATGCACAGTTCACACAGTCCTTAAGATTACTACGGTAGATGTGCACAGTTCACACAGTCCTTAAGATTACTACGGTAGATGTGCACAGTTCACACAGTCCTTAAGACTACTACGGTAGATGTGCACAGTTCACACAGTCCTTAAAATTACTACGGTAGATGTGCACAGTTCCCACAGTCCTTAAGCCTACTACGGTAGATGTGCACAGTTCCCACAGTCCTTAAGATTACTACGGTAGATGTGCACAGTTCCCACAGTCCTTAAGATAACTACGGTAGATGTGCACGGTTCCCACAGTCCTTAAGATTACCACGGTAGATGTGCACAGTTCCCACAGTCCTTAAGATTACTACGGTAGATGTGCACAGTTCCCACAGTCCTTAAGATTACTACGGTAGATGTGCACAATTCCCACAGTCCTTAAGTTTACTACGGTAGATGAGCACGCTTCGCACAGTCCTTAAGATTACTACGGTAGATGTGCACGCTTCGCACAGTCCTTAAGATTACTACGGTAGATGTGCACGGTTCGCACAGTCCTTAAGATTACTACGGTAGATGTGCACAGTTCACACAGTCCTTAAGATTACTACGGTAGATGTGCACAGTTCACACAGTCCTTAAGACTACTACGGTAGATGTGCACAGTTCACACAGTCCTTAAAATTACTACGGTAGATGTGCACAGTTCCCACAGTCCTTAAGCCTACTACGGTAGATGTGCACAGTTCCCACAGTCTTTAAGATTACTACGGTAGATGTGCACAGTTCCCACAGTCTTTAAGATAACTACGGTAGATGTGCACGGTTCCCACAGTCCTTAAGATTACCACGGTAGATGTGCACAGTTCCCACAGTCCTTAAGATTACTACAGTAGATGTGCACAGTTCCCACAGTCCTTAAGATTACTACGGTAGATGTGCACGGTGCCCACAGTCCTTAAGACTACTACGGTAGATGTGCACAGTTCACACAGTCCTTAAGATTACTACGGTAGATGTGCACGGTGCCCACAGTCCTTAAGATTACTACAGTAGATGAGCACAGTTCCCACAGTCCTTAAGATTACTACGGTAGATGAGCACGGTTGGCACAGTCCTTAAGATTACTACAGTAGATGTGCACGGTTCGCACAGTCCTTAAGGTTACTACGGTAGATGTGCACGGTTCCCACAGTCCTTAAGATTACTACGGTAGATGTGCACAGTTCCCACAGTCCTTAAGATTACTACGGTAGATGTGCACAGTTCCCACAGTCCTTAAGTTTACTACGGTAGGTGTGCACGGTTCGCACAGTCCTTAAGATTACTACGGTAGATGTGCACGGTTCCCACAGTCCTTAAGATTACTACGGTAGATGTGCACGGTGCCCACAGTCCTTAAGATTACTACGGTAGATGTGCACAGTTCACACAGTCCTTAAGATTACTACGGTAGATGTGCACAGTTCCCACAGTCCTTAAGTTTACTACGGTAGATATGCACAGTTCACACAGTCCTTAAGATTACTACGGTAGATGTGCACAGTTCACACAGTCCTTAAGATTACTACGGTAGATGTGCACAGTTCACACAGTCCTTAAGACTACTACGGTAGATGTGCACAGTTCACACAGTCCTTAAAATTACTACGGTAGATGTGCACAGTTCCCACAGTCCTTAAGCCTACTACGGTAGATGTGCACAGTTCCCACAGTCCTTAAGATTACTACGGTAGATGTGCACAGTTCCCACAGTCCTTAAGATAACTACGGTAGATGTGCACGGTTCCCACAGTCCTTAAGATTACCACGGTAGATGTGCACAGTTCCCACAGTCCTTAAGATTACTACGGTAGATGTGCACAGTTCCCACAGTCCTTAAGATTACTACGGTAGATGTGCACGGTGCCCACAGTCCTTAAGACTACTACGGTAGATGTGCACAGTTCACACAGCCCTTAAGAGTACTACGGTAGATGTGCACGGTGCCCACAGTCCTTAAGATTACTACGGTAGATGAGCACAGTTCCCACAGTCCTTAAGATTACTACGGTAGATGAGCACGGTTGGCACAGTCCTTAAGATTACTACGGTAGATGTGCACGGTTCGTACAGTCCTTAAGATTACTACGGTAGATGTGCACGGTTCCCACAGTCCTTAAGATTACCACGGTAGATGTGCACAGTTCCCACAGTCCTTAAGATTACTACGGTAGATGTGCACAGTTCCCACAGTCCTTAAGTTTACTACGGTAGATGAGCACGCTTCGCACAGTCCTTAAGATTACTACGGTAGATGTGCACGGTTCGCACAGTCCTTAAGATTACTACGGTAGATGTGCACAGTTCACACAGTCCTTAAGATTACTACGGTAGATGTGCACAGTTCACACAGTCCTTAAGACTACTACGGTAGATGTGCACAGTTCACACAGTCCTTAAAATTACTACGGTAGATGTGCACAGTTCCCACAGTCCTTAAGCCTACTACGGTAGATGTGCACAGTTCCCACAGTCCTTAAGATTACTACGGTAGATGTGCACAGTTCCCACAGTCTTTAAGATAACTACGGTAGATGTGCACGGTTCCCACAGTCCTTAAGATTACCACGGTAGATGTGCACAGTTCCCACAGTCCTTAAGATTACTACGGTAGATGTGCACAGTTCCCACAGTCCTTAAGATTACTACGGTAGATGTGCACGGTGCCCACAGTCCTTAAGACTACTACGGTAGATGTGCACAGTTCACACAGTCCTTAAGATTACTACGGTAGATGTGCACGGTGCCCACAGTCCTTAAGATTACTACAGTAGATGAGCACAGTTCCCACAGTCCTTAAGATTACTACGGTAGATGAGCACGGTTGGCACAGTCCTTAAGATTACTACGGTAGATGTGCACGGTTCGCACAGTCCTTAAGGTTACTACGGTAGATGTGCACGGTTCCGACAGTCCTTAAGATTACTACGGTAGATGTGCACAGTTCCCACAGTCCTTAAGATTACTACGGTAGATGTGCACAGTTCCCACAGTCCTTAAGTTTACTACGGTAGATGTGCACAGTTCCCACAGTCCTTAAGATTACTACGGTAGATGAGCACAGTTCCCACAGTCCTTAAGATTACCACGGTAGATGAGCACGGTTCGCACATTCCTTAAGATTACTACGGTAGATGTGCACAGTTCACACAGTCCATAAGATTACTACGGTAGATGTGCACAGTTCCCACAGTCCTTAAGATTACTACGGTAGATGTGCACAGTTCCCACAGTCCTTAAGATTACTACGGTAGATGTGCACAGTTCACACAGTCCTTAAGGTTACTACGGTAGATAAGCACAGTTCACACAATCCTTAAGATTACTACGGTAGATGTGCACAGTTCCCACAGTCCTTAAGATTACTACGGTAGATGTGCACAGTTCCCACAGTCCTTAAGATTACTACGGTAGATGTGCACAGTTCACACAGTCGTTAAGATTACTACGGTAGATGTGTACAGTTCCCACAGTCCGTAAGTGTATTACGGTAGATGTGCACAGTTCACGCAGTCCTTAAGATTACTACGGTAGATGTGCACAGTTCCCACAGTCCTTAAGATTACTACGGTAGATGTGCACAGTTCCCACAGTCCTTAAGATTACTACGGTAGATGTGCACAGTTCACACAGTCCTTAAGATTACTACGGTAGATGTGCACAGTTCCCACAGTCCTTAAGTTTACTACGGTAGATGTGCACAGTTCACACAGTCCTTAAGATTACTACGGTAGATGTGCACGGTTCCCACAGGCCTTAAGATTACTACGGTAGATGTGCACAGTTCCCACAGTCCTTAAGATTACTACGGTAGATGTGCACAGTTCCCACAGTCCTTAAGTTTACTACGGTAGATGAGCACGCTTCGCACAGTCCTTAAGATTACTACGGTAGATGTGCACAGTTCCACAGTCCTTAAGATTACTACGGTAGATGTGCACAGTTCACACAGTCTTTAAGATAACTACGGTAGATGTGCACAGTTCCCACAGTCCTTAAGATTACTACGGTAGATGTGCACAGTTCACACAGTCCTTAAAATTACTACGGTAGATGTGCACAGTTCCCACACTAAGCCTACTACGGTAGATGTGCACAGTTCCCACAGTCCTTAAGATTTACGGTAGATTACAGTTCCCACAGTCTTTAAGATAACTACGGTAGATGTGCACGGTGCCCACAGTCCTTAAGATTACTACGGTAGATGTGCACAGTTCCCACAGTCCTTAAGATTACTACGGTAGATGTGCACAGTTCTACAGTAAGATTACCCACAGTCCTTAAGACTACTAAGATTACAGTTACAGTCCTTAAGATAGATGTGCACGGTGCCCACAGTCCTTAAGATTACTACAGTAGATGAGCACAGTTCCCACAGTCCTTAAGATTACTACGGTAGATGAGCACGGTTGGCACAGTCCTTAAGATTACTACGGTAGATGTGCACGGTTCGCACAGTCCTTAAGGTTACTACGGTAGATGTGCACGGTTCCGACAGTCCTTAAGATTACTACGGTAGATGTGCACAGTTCCCACAGTCCTTAAGATTACTACGGTAGATGTGCACAGTTCCCACAGTCCTTAAGTTTACTACGGTAGATGAGCACGGTTCGCACAGTCCTTAAGATTACTACGGTAGATGTGCACGGTTCGCACAGTCCTTAAGATTACTACGGTGGATGTGCACGGTTCCCACAGTCCTTAAGATTACTACGGTAGATGTGCACAGTTCCCACAGTCCTTAAGATTACTACGGTAGATGAGCACAGTTCCCACAGTCCTTAAGATTACCACGGTAGATGAGCACGGTTCGCACATTCCTTAAGATTACTACGGTAGATGTGCACAGTTCACACAGTCCTTAAGATTACTACGGTAGATGTGCACAGTTCCCACAGTCCTTAAGATTACTACGGTAGATGTGCACAGTTCCCACAGTCCTTAAGATTACTACGGTAGATGTGCACAGTTCACACAGTCCTTAAGGTTACTACGGTAGATGTGCACAGTTCACACAATCCTGAAGATTACTACGGTAGATGTGCACATTTCCCACAGTCCTTAAGATTACTACGGTAGATGTGCACAGTTCCCACAGTCCTTAAGATTACTACGGTAGATGTGCACAGTTCACACAGTCGTTAAGATTACTACGGTAGATGTGTACAGTTCCCACAGTCCGTAAGTGTATTACGGTAGATGTGCACAGTTCACGCAGTCCTTAAGATTACTACGGTAGATGTGCACAGTTCCCACAGTCCTTAAGATTACTACGGTAGATGTGCACAGTTCCCACAGTCCTTAAGATTACTACGGTAGATGTGCACAGTTCACACAGTCCTTAAGATTACTACGGTAGATGTGCACAGTTCCCACAGTCCTTAAGTTTACTACGGTTGATGTGCACAGTTCACACAGTCCTTAAGATTACTACGGTAGATGTGCACAGTTCCCACAGTCCTTAAGATTTTTACGGTAGATGTGTACAGTTCCCACAGTCCTTAAGATTACTACAGTAGATAAGCACGGTTCTTACAGTCCTTAAGATTACTACGGTAGATGTGCACGGTTCCCACAGTCCTTAAGATCATACGGTAGATGTGCACGGCTCCCACAGTCCTTAAGATTATACGGTAGATGTGCACAGTTCCCACAGTCCTTAAGACTACTACGGTAGATGAGCACGGTTCGCACAGTCCTTAAGATTACTACGGTAGATGTGCACAGTTCACACAGTCCTTAAGACTACTACGGTAGATGTGCACAGTTCCCACAGTCCTTACGATTACTACAGTAGATGTGCACGGTTCCCACAGTCCTTAAGATTACTACAGTAGATGTACACGGTTCCCACAGTCGTTAAGATTACTACGGTAAATGTGCACAGTTCCCACAGTCCTTAAGATTACTACAGTAGATGTGCACGGTTCCCACAGTCCTTAAGATTACTACGGTAGATGTGCACAGTTCACACAGTCCTTAAGATTACTACAGTAGATGAGCACGGTTCCCACAGTCCTTAAGATTACTACGGTAGATGTGCACGGTTCCCACAGTCCTTAAGATTACTACTGTAGATGCGCACAGTTCCCACAGTCCTTAAGATTACTACGGTAGATGTGCACGGTTCCCACAGTCCTTAAGATTACTACGGTAGATGAGCACGGCTCGCACAGTCCTTAAGATTACTACGGTAGATGTGCACAGCTCACACAGTCCTTAAGATTACTACGGTAGATGTGCACAATTCCCACAGTCCTTAGATTACTACGGTAGATGTGCACAGTTCCCACAGTCCTTAAGATTACTACGGTAGATGTGCGCAGTTCCCACAGTCCTTAAGATTACTACGGTAGATGTGCACGGTTCCCACAGTCCTTAAGATTACTACGGTAGATGTGCACAGTTCCTACAGTCCTTAAGTTTACTACGGTAGATGTGCACGGTTCCCACAGTCCTTAAGATTATACGGTAGATGTGCACGGTTCCCACAGTCCTTAAGATTACTACGGTAGATGAGCACGGTTCGCACAGTCCTTAAGATTACTACGGTAGATGTGCACAGCTCACACAGTCCTTAAGATTACTACGGTAGATGTGCACAGCTCCCACAGTCCTTAAGATTACAACGGTAGATGTGCACGGCTCCTACAGTCCTTAAGATTACTACGGTAGATGTGCACAGTTCCCACAGTCCTTATGATTACCACGGTAGATGTACACGGTTCCCACAGTCCTTAAGATTACTACGGTAGATGCGCACAATTCCCACAGTCCTTAGAATTATTACGGTAGATGTGTGCAGTTCCCACAGTCCTTAAGATTACTATGGTAGATGTGCACAGTTCTGCACTGCTGTGTTATTAATTAGGAGATAAAAACTATTGACAATCACTTGAACGTTGGTAAATAATTATGCACATGCATGTATCAGCTATAGAGCTATATCAATTAGAATATAAACAGTTTATACTTGACGCCTGATTATATGAAGTAAAGAATTATTTCATTTTTTACTGCAGCCGCATATTTTTGTTATTCTTCTTGGTATCAGTTTCTTTTTTTCCATTCTAAGTTCGGCTCAATCGACCCCATGCTGCCATGTATTCCCTCCGTATAAAGTTCATCATTTGCAAATTAGAAATGAAGCAACCTCTCTTAATCTTCATCGGTTCATTATTAAACGAAGTCGTATCGCAATACTTGTTATAAAATCTAGTTTCAGAACCATATTGAATTTTGTTCAACAATGCCAGCTAGTTCCCAGCCTCGCGAAGAGTTGCTTTTTTTCTTCTGTGCCTATTCCGCCCACTCGGATTTATGAATATATAATGAGCTGAAACATGTTGTTTTTCAAAAGTGATTACATAACATAACATAACAAGTTTACGGGCTAAGAATGGTGAAGCACCCCATAAAAAGTTCAAACTAACACCACCACCACCACGAATAAAAAAAACACATCAAAGACGGCCCGAGTTAGTAAAGAACTTATTAATGTTGACATTAGAACTGTGAACAGAATTGGAGCTAATTACCCACTCAGGCAAACCATTCCACTCATTAACTCTTTGCGGAAAAGTTAAAAGGCCGAATATCTATCCGTGAGAAATCTTTGGTCAACTTCAAACTCTTATCACGTTTCACATGATGATTAGCTGAGACATGCAAGAAATTACAGGAAGTCAAAGCATCAATACCTAATAGGAAGATATTCAAAAACCTTAATCATATTGCCACGTACTCTTCTTAACTCAAGCGTTGTCAAACCAAGAATTCGCAACCTAGATTCATAAGAGAATTTTTTTACTTCAGGAATAAGTCTAGTGGCTCTTCGCTGAACCTGCAGTGCTCCAAAATGAACTTATCCTTCTCATAAAAGAGACTCCAAGCCTGATTAGCATACTCAAGGTGAGGCCTGACTAACTGCTTATACAAATTAAGGACAACCTCTCTACCAAGAAAACACACAAATTTCTTCTAATCAATCCAAGCATCCTTTTTGCCCTTGCAGCTGCTAAAGCACACTGTATATAACGGCTTCAGATTGCTAGTAATGACAACACCTAGATCCCTTTCTTGATCAGCACAACCAAGATTTGAACCATTCATGTAGTAATCAAAAGCCAAATTCCTCTGACCAAAATAAATAACTCTGCATTTATCAACATTGAATGACATCTGCCATGTTTGGGACCAAGAAACTAATTTATCCAGATCAGTTTGCAACAATGAAGAATCCCTAGCATCATCAACAATTCTGTACAGCTTAGTGTCATCAGCAAATTGACAAATCCTGGAGCCAAGGGAAATATCAATATCATTAGTGAATATAGATGTGGACCCAATACAGAACCCTGAGGAAGACCACTTGTAACCGGCTTCCATGGACATATTTCACCATTAACAACAACTCTTTGTGATCTGTCAAATAACCAAAAATGTATCCAACTGGTACACTTTCCCTCCACACCAAGCGCTATTGTTTTCAACATGAGCCTGCCTAACGGAACCGTATCAAATGGTTTTTGGAAGTCTAAATAGATAACATCCACATAATGACCAGAATCAACTAGTTTAGTAACATCATGAAGAATTTTAAATTAAGGGTTTAGGATATATAAACAAGAAATGGAATGTGGGGTAGACGATAAGATGATGATAAAGTAGCTGAAGGAATTAGGATGAGGGTGGGATTTCATGTGGGACAGGGTGGAATTGTATGTAGGGCAGGGTGAGTTGGGATGTTGGTCAGGATGCGTTGGCATGTTGGACAGAAGGGTGGGTTGGCATGTGGAATAGGGTGGGTTGGCATGTGGAACAGGATGGGTTGGCGTGTGGAACAGGGTGGGTCGACATGTGGTACACAGGGTGGGTTGGCACGTGGAACAGGATGGGTTGGCGTGTGGAACAGGGTGGGTCGACATGTGGAACAGGGTGGAATGGCATGTGGTGGGATGTCATCTGGATTTCAGTTGTGGTGGCATGTGGGTCTTGCAAGTGGTGGAATGACATACAGTAAAAATCTGGTTTTCAGGTGTGATTGCATAGAATATAGGCATGGGATGGCATTTGGGCCAGGTTGGATTATGCATTTAATTTCTTTGTAGTATTAAGATATATTTAGTAGAGGGGTCGTCATGCATGTTATTCAAAATGGCGCTCTCAATTGCCGCCATATTGTTATTTAATTTGGCGCTCTCAATTGCCGCCATATTGTTATCTCAAAGAGCTTCCACACAGGTTATCTAAATGGCGTCCTCATGCCGCCATCTTGTATCCAAAATGGCACCTTCCATGGCGCGACAGTTTTTCGGATTAAGGATGCCATGATTATTTAGTACAGCTATGTTATAATTATACCATGATGTTATAACGAGGTGACATTATTTTAATGCACTTATTGTGCTAGTGTTTTATAACGTTTGAAATAAATTAGAATTGACACAGACTATAATAAGGTTATGTTGTTGATAATGTTGCAGTTATATTTCACCAATAAGTGTAGTGCAAATATCATTTAAGGGTTTCTCTTATTGTTTATACTAACAGGGTAGCCTGGGGTGTTGGAGTTGGTCACGGTGGTGGTGTTGGAGTTGGTGCACGGTTTCACGGTATAGTCTGGACGCTTTGGTCAGGAACATATAGTCTGCACGCTTCGGTCAGGAACATATAGTCTGCACGCTTCGGTCAGGAACATATAGTCTGGACGCTTTGGTCAGGAACATATAGTCTGCACGCTTCGGTCAGGAACATATAGTCTGCACGCTTCGGTCAGGAACATATAGTCTGGACGCTTTGGTCAGGAACATATAGTCTGCACGCTTCGGTCAGGAACATATAGTCGCAGGAACTGGAAGTATGATAATGGAAACAAGGTCGCATAAAGTCAATTCGCGCAACTAGAGTAATATTGCGGTTCCGGTTTTAAAGACCCAGCTGATATACCGGTATAGCGCAACAATCAGAAGCACAATGGGTATAGGACATAGGGGCATAATCTAAATTTAATTTTTCTTGATTCTTTTTTGAGTTTTTCATTCACAAATTTGTTTATATGTATATTCGCTAAATGTCTTTTGAAGTTCGTTATAACATAAGTTTGATATACTTCAATTCAGGCCTCCTCTTTTTCATTTGTGTCTAAAGGAAGGTCCCTGGTGAACCCTCGTCCACCGTGTGACAACTGTATAATGATACGACATCCTGGACCGCTGGATGGATCATATCACCCGAGGAGACTTATTATGTTGAACTTCCCGAAAATTGGGATAATTTTCCCGACACACGGCTTGATTTCCCCGACAAACTGCAATATTTTCCCGACAAAATTGTGTGCTATATAAGCTACACCCCATGGCATATCTACCCCAACTTCTTCCCCGATGTACCTCCATGGTGACGCCCCTGGCTACAAGGAATCCTACCAAATAATGATTTAGGACATTATGTTTCCAAAATTGTCATTCCCCTTGTTGACCTAAGGCTACATTATTACTTCCTTGATATTATTCATGCAGCCTGGATGACATAGCCACTACAAACAACAGCCATACCCATTATTGACAGATTTCAAGTCAGGTTCCTGCAGCTTCGCCCATATGACCCCATCACGTAGTAACAAATTAATGAAAACACAATTTTGATATACTTTTTATTGTGATTCCAAAGTCCAAAAGTGTAAAATACCTTGTTGAAAAAGGAAAAGATTAACTTTTTGAAAAATAACACTGTATATACTACTAGGCCTACTACCTCTGTTTTATGTTGAATTAACACTGTACATACTAGGCCTACTACTTCTGTTTTATATTGAATTAACACTGTACATACTAGGCCTACTACTTCTGGTTTATATTGAAATTGACACTGCACATACTAGGCCAATTACTTCTGGTTTATATTGAAATTGACACTGTATGTATTGGGCCACCTACTTCTGGTTTATATTGAAATTGACACTGTATATACTAGGCCTACTACTTCTGTTTGATTGAATTTACACTGTATATACTAGGCCTACTACTTCTGTTTGATTGAATTGACACTGTATATACTAGTCCTACAACTTCTGGTTTATATTGAAATTGACACTGCACATACTAGGCCAATTACTTCTGGTTTATATTGAAATTGACACTGCACATACTAGGCCTACTACTTCTGGTTTATATTGAAATTGACACTGCACATACTAGGCCAATTACTTCTGGTTTATATTGAAATTGACACTGCACATACTAGGCCAATTACTTCTGGTTTATATTGAAATTGACACTGTATGTATTGGGCCACCTACTTCTGGTTTATATTGAAATTGACACTGTATATACTAGGCCTACTACTTCTGTTTGATTGAATTGACACTGTATATACTAGGCCTACTACTTCTGGTTTATATTGAAATTGACACTGTATATACTAGGCCTACTACTTCTGGTTTATATTGAAATTGACACTGTATATACTAGGCCTACAACTTCTGGTTTATATTGAAATTGACACTGTATATACTAGGCCTACAACTTCTGGTTTATATTGAAATTGACACTGTATATACTAGGCCTACTACTTCTATTTTGTATTAAAATTGACACTGTATATACTAGGCCTACTACTTCTGGTTTATATTGAAATTGACACTGTATATACTAGGCCTACTACTTCTGGTTTATATTGAAATTGACACTGTATATACTAGGCCTACAACTTCTGGTTTATATTGAAATTGACACTGTATATACTAGGCCTACTACTTCTATTTTGTATTAAAATTGACACTGTATATACTAGGCCTACTACTTCTATTTTGTATTAAAATTGACACTGTATATACTAGGCCTAATACTTCTGTTTTATATGGATTTTCGTCACATATACATTTGCCTACGGAATTCACACAAAATCGGTATTGTTTATATATCTACGACATACTAGATTAAAGCATACTGGCGAATTTCGCATTTGTCAATATGCGGAATTAAATTTATTCATAAAACTACATTCGTCAATTCCTGAATTCAGGCAATGTATCTCATTAACGCACCATTGTACAGATTCGAGGGTGGGGTTATTCAATCACTGCCCCAAATTTCTTAAAATAGGTAGAACAATTGATATTTGTTCACTACGTGATAAGTGACAGGTGCAGAAAACAAAGTTTTGAGAAAATTTAGATATTCATTTTTAATTATGAATGGCAATAAATGTATACCTCATTCAAGATTCAATAACATTTATTTCACTGTTTCACATACGAAATGATTTATGTTCACAGAATACATAATACTGCAACGATGTACCTTTTTACCAAACTTTCAATGCAACAACACAATTTACAATACAATATTAGGCCTAGCTTAAAGAGTATGGTCGATTTTGACAGAAGATAGTCTTTAACATTTCTTTCAGTTTGTTGTTGTTGAAAGAAACAAAGGATTACAAGAGGTTTTTGTTGTTGCTGCGATGCCTCGCTTCCGATCAAGTTTTGTGTCCATTTTGGTGCGCCCGCCTTCAGGTAGAAAAGGCCAAATTTGTCTGTTCGTTGTCAAGATGAAGAATAGAAAGAGCCCAACGAGTTTCCATTCACATTTTTCTCCAAATGATATTAACCATTTTATCTGATCTTTTAAGTGCCCGACTTATGTTTCTTGCTATAAGGACGGGCCCATGTATCTTTTTTTATTTTTTTATTTTTATTGAATTCTTTATTTTCGGGCCCATCTATCTATCCTATAGTTTTCAGTGGGCCCGACTTATGACTGAAGAGCCCATCATTATAACAAGATAAAGAGAGGAAGGCCCAATATGTTTATCTTTTTTGGTGAGCCCGGCATATGACTGAAGAAGCTCCTTCAAGTAGCATGGGACAGAAAGGAACCGCCCAGTTATGATCTATCTTTTTGGTGAGCCCGGCTTATGTGATGATAGCAAGAGGGACAGAATGGAAGGACCCATCCTGGATATAAAAATGGGCCCTAAAGAGTACACGGGTCCTATTTTTCTATGCCTATTATATCACTACAAGGAGCTTCGCCGGTGTTTTTTTTTATGGTACTCGTCACCGCCCCCCCCCCTAAAGGGCTCGGGCCCGGTATGGCCGCACCCGAGGCAACGGCCTAGTTACACCACTGTAATGGAATAGGAAAAATAAAGTCAGATAAATAAAGTGGGGAAATGAAGTATAGGAGAGAACAAAATAAAATTAGTTTATGTAAGGAAGTCTTTTTGAAGTTCATTACGGCTAAGAGCATTAGCAACAGAGGTTGTTACAAGCTGTGATAACTGAATGGAAAAAGGAATGTTTAGAACTGTTGGTCCTGGGTGAATCTTTTTGAGGGTGATTTCATGTTTGTTCCTGCAGGTGCGAGTGTGGGTGGGAATAGCTGGAATTCCAACAATACTGTGCATGATCTTATCAATTATAATTAATTCAGAATTTGCCCTACGATTCTGTAGGGTTTGAAAGTTGAGTGAAGTTTGTAGGTCAATGATACCCAGTTATAATTGTTGCCGCTGAAACGAATTACCGTCCATCGGACGTTCATTACGCATTTTATATCAGAAGATGCATAAGGGTCCTAGAAAGTGGAATCATACTCAAGTGAAGGACAAACAAGTTGATTTTAAAGAGAAATGGGCTCAGTGAAGGTTCCTACGAATGTAGCAACCACTTTTGTCACAACGCCTACTATTGTCACAAAGCCCACTTTTGCCACAACGCCCACTTTTGTCACAACGCCCACTTTTGTCGCAACTACCATAGGTCACCGCTTTTGTCACAACGTCAACCACTTTTGTCTCAAACGAGCTTACTAATTTTGTCACATATAGCGCCAACTTTTGTCACAAATTTGCAGGTCACCACTTTTGTCACAACATCGCCCACCTTTGTCACAAACGAGGTTACCACTTTTGTCGCAACGTTCGCCCATTTGTGTCACAAATTTCAAGGTCACTACTTTTGTCGCAAATACTTTTGACACAAACTTAGTTGGGTTTAATCAAAGAGCTTTCACAGTGGAAGCCCTTTGGTTTGATACACATTTCAGGACGGACTCTTATGTTTGACTCTCCATAAATTTTGCGATTAGACGGGTGAATCATGTCTTTAGTTCTATTTTTGGCAGTCCGGTATCCTTATTGGACAGTTGCTTTGGCGAGAATCTTACGTGGATGTGCTTCCTGTGGTGTTCTTTTTTACTTACATAGGCGTGCATGATGGTAGAACATATCCGTTATGCTGGTGCTTTACTCTGGAATTCCCCAGATAACACTTTACAAACTTCAGTGTCTCCCATTTCTTTCAAAATACGTCTTAAAACAAGTTTAGTGGCTACATATAGGCAGTAACTTTAAACCCATTATCACACCCGCATGCATAGGTTTTAGGAATCTGATTGGGGTGGGAGTTTAAGGGGTAGGTAGGAGCTTGGGTTGGGTAAAGGCTGGGGTAGGGCTGGGGTTGGGGTCGGATAGAGGCTGGATTTTGGGTATGGTCGGTTGTTTGGATAGTTTTTTCTCCTTTTTTATATGTATCCTTTTCGATGTTATT
>JAIGNY010000491.1:347500-472500 GCA_020152595.1 Chiridota heheva
GAATCAAACATATTAGAGATAGACTTGCTTGCAGCATGTGCATTCTTCCCATATTTCCATGATTCTACGCGCTGCGATTCGACACGCTGCGCCACTGCACACTGCTGAAAGATCTGTCACTGGATTCGTAGTCAATTGAGTTAATTCACGTGTACCGTGGAGTATATATTTTAAGTTGTGGTAATTCAATTTTCAATAGAAATATATTATTTTTCTTTTGTAGTAATTTCTGAAGTCTAACTTAGGTCTAACGTTAGTAGGTAAATAACGTAAGACTCAAATAGATATTAGGGTACTAGTTACGCGAGATTTACGAGAGTAACAAAATATTAGGCCTAACAGTTACCACTTTTCATTTCCTGCTCACCTACAAGCAACACATTACCAACCTAAAACTAAAATGCAACAGCTCCCTCGAAGTCCTCCGACTCCTCTTCAACACCACTTGGGGAGCGAACCGCTATGCTCTCCTCAAAATGTTCAGGCTCACCAAAGTTAGTGCCAAGCTTGACCAGGCCTATGGCAATATTGTATACTGTGTCGCCCACAACTCATACCTCAACCACATCAACACCATCCAAAATAAAGCCCTTAGGCTTTGTCTAGGTGCCTACAGGACCTCCCCAATCACCAGCCTTCATGTTGAAGCCAACGAACCCCCCTTTTTACTTAGATGTAGAAAGCTTAGCCTCTCCTAATGCTTTTAGAGTCCTCACCAACACCCAGAACCCTGATTACAACCTCATTAGGTACCCCAATTTCTCCACCCTCTTTGATAGGACTAAAACCCTATCCCCTCCCTTCAGCTTTTGCATTAAATCAGACCTCTTTTATCTCGGCATCAACCCCGCCACTCTCGGCACCTACTCCTGGCCCACTTTTCCTCCTTGGGCCACCCCCTCCCTTCTGTCCACCCCCTCCCTTCTGTCCACCTTGACCTCTCCACTCATCACTAAACTCAAACCCACCCTAACCTCTTCATCAATCTGCCAAACCAAATCAAAGGCAAAGTCTCAAATTACACCTCCATCTATACTGATGGCTTCAAGGAAGGCAACAAGACAGCTGCTGCTGCCGTCATCCAAGACATCACCCACAGTAGCAGACTTAACGACTAATCATCCATCTTTTCAGCCGAGGCTAAGGCCATTCTCCCTGCCCTTAACTTTTTTGAGTACTAGCCCTCAACTTTATTGAGTACTCTCCTCTTAGTCACTTTGCCATTTTCTGTGACTCAAAGGCTGTTCTTACTTCATTACTCAATCTTAAATGGGATAACCTCACCTGCCACCTCCTCCTCAGGAAACTCTTTTCTCCCACCCTCTGCAGGAAAAGTGTTCTTTTCTTCTGGATACCCAGCCATGTTGGCATCCCTGGCAATGACAGGGCTGATACAGCCGCTAAGCTTGCCCTTAACCTCCTCCCTTCCCCTTTTCCCAAAACCCTCTCTGACATCAAACCGCTTATCGCTTCTCTTGTTCGTGACCGCTGGCAAACCTTATGGAACTTCCAAATTGATAACAAACTCCATGTTATCCAGCCCACAATCGATCAAATCCACCATCAACAACCTTTTCGTATCGACAACGTTCATATTACCCGTCTTAGAATTGGTCACACCCACCTCACTCACTCCCACCTCCTTATTGGTTCCCCCAACCCCTCTGTAAAATTGCCACTGCATCCTTACAATCCAACACGTTCTCCTTGCTTGCCCCTGTACAACCTTCCCAGAGCTTCTCTCGCTCCCCACAACTCAATTGCTGAGTTCTTCCAAAAAAATCCTCCAGATAAAATAGTCTCCTTCCTTCAGCATGCATCCCTCTACAACCATATTTAATCCTCCTCTTCCACCCCCTCTCTACTTTGTTTTTAGTTTTACCCATGCACCTCCTCTCTCGATCACAGCTTTCTGGCTTTTGTTCTTGAATTTCTCTCATTCTTCCCCTGGTCTCTTTCCTTACTACCTCTAAAATGATCTGACCTCTCAGGCACAATTTGACCTTCGTTGTTGTGGTGCCGTTAAGACCTCATCAAACAAACAAACAAACTCTCCTCTCAGCTACTTTGCTATTTTCTCCGACTCAAAGGCTGTTCTTACTTCTTTACCCAATCTTAAATAGGATAACCTCACATGCCACCACCTCCTCCGAAAACTCCTTTCTCCCACCCTCTGCAGGAAAAGTGTTCTTTTCTTCTGAATACCCAGCCATGTTGGCATCCCTGGCAAGGACAGGGCTGATGCAGCCGCTAAGCTTGCCCTCAACCTCCTCCCTACCCCTTTTCCCAAAAGCCTCTCTGACATCAAACCACTTATCGCTTTCCTTGTTCATGACCGCTGGCAAACCTCATGGAACTCCCAAATTGATAACAAACTCCATGTCATCCAGCCCACAATTCCGATCAAATCCACCATCAACAACCTCTCTTGTATCGACAACGTTCATATTACCCATCTTAGAAATGGTTACACCCATCTCACTCACTCCCACCTCCTTATTGGTTCCCCCCCCAACCCCTCTGTAACAATTGCCACTGCACTCTCACAATCCATCACGTTCTCCTTGCTTGTCCCCTCTAAGCCTTCGCAGAGTTTCCCTTGCTCCCCACAACTCATTAGCCCAGCTTTTCCAGAAAAACCCTCAGGATAAAATTATCTCCTTCCTTCATCATGCTTCTCTCTACAACCATATTTAGTCTGCCTTTCCCACCCCCCTCTCTCTACTTTGTTTTTTCCACCTATGCACTTCCTCTCTCAGTCCCAGCTTTCTGGCTTTTAGTTCCCATGTTTCTCTCAATTTCCCTGTTTTCTTTTCTTTCTACCTCTGGAATGATCTAACCTCTCAGGCACAATTTGACCCTCGCTGTCGTGGTGCTGTTAAGCCTTCATCAAACAAACATGATCTAAGCTCTCAGGCACAATTTGACCCTCGCTGTCGTGGTGCTGTTAAGCCCTCATCAAACAAACAAACCCAAACATAAGACAAAGTGATTTCCTATAATTCAAATTGATTTAAAAATTATTGTATTCTGTACCTCACAAATAATGACTGTTTAGGCCTAATGCACTTGTGTGACTCACCCCTACACCCCCGGACAAGATGAGTCATTGCACCAAAGTGGGTGGACAAAACATGTACATTGATGCACCCCTCAGTCACTAAAGCAGTGACTGATATTTTTTTGTGAAATGACTTACCCCAAATCAATTACCACAAATGGGTCTGAAGTAAATTGACCCACCCCAGAGTTACTTTGGTGACTGGCAATTTGGTACAATGATGCACATGTGAGTCACTTTCATATGTCAATGACTCACGTTTGACTGACACTGCCGGGGGTAGTAGGGGTGAGTCATACAAGTGCATAACGTTAGGCCTAAAATCCTAGTATAGCGGTAAATCACTAGGAATTAATTTCAACATTTTTAATACTTAAAGGCTACTGATTTTCGTGAAACTTTCAGGGTTTATAAAGGAAAGATTAAAAAATCTTAAAACATCAACTTTATTCAAATATCTAGGAATTTTGGGGCAAAAAGTTTTTTTTATTTCATGCCGATATAATTTGGAGAATTTTTTTCTCTAGAAAATCATGCTTATTAGTCATTTTGAAAACTTTTTTACCTTCTTACAGCAATTTTACTATTTTTTTTTTTTTCTTCCCATTATTCCAAAATAATTTCAAATTGATACCTTTTTGTGCAAACTTTATTAAAAAAGGATAATAAATCACAAGCTCACAAATTTTGCATTCTTGTGGGCCATTTTGAACGCAACTAAAGAAAAAAGGATGAAGAACGGCACAGAGGAATTTTAACAATGTCAACGAAATACATGTCAAACTAATCCTAAAACCTAATCCTAAAACCTAATCCTAAAACCTACTCCTAAAATCTAATCCTTAAACCCTGATCCTAAAACCTAATCCTAAAATCTAATTGTAAAATTTAATCCTAAAACCTAATCTTAAAGCTTAATCATAAACCCTAATCCTAAAACCTAATCATGAAATCTAATCCAAAAACCTAATCCTAAAATCTAATCCTGAAACCTAATCCCTAAAACCTAACCTAAAAATAAGGATCTACATTAATTTCGCACACGTTTTTTGTTTGTTTCAGTTAAACGGCAAAACACACTCCACTCGTCAGTACAACAGTTGTAGTATACACACTGAACAGCAAGTTTCGATCGGAAACCCGAAACGTAAGAATTATTCCTCTTTTTTTAAGCAATTTTGGCTTAGTTTCTACTTAAAAGACCCAAATCTAAAAAGGAAAATAGTTAAAGTACATAAATACAATGGAATAAAAGCAAAATTAAAAACACAAAAGCAAAAATCCTTATATAGAAATTTAGCACAAAACTACTTACTAGAATTGTACCTATAATTTTACCAAATGAATAAGAAAACCAATCCCAGCCCAGTAGGCTATGTTTCTACTTAGGCTACTTGGAAATTGGATGGGCAATTAGGCCTACCCTTAAAATGGCATCAAAGTTGATGGGTATTTAAGAAATTGTTCATCCTTCTTCAAGTTTTTGTAATTATGGAGAAAAATGCCTTTTGAGACCAATGCTTAACTCACTGATTAACTTTGTAAAAACTTGAAATATCAAAACACATTTCCTTCCCAACATAAAATATGAATTTTGGACCAAAAATTAACAAGGCAAAATGGCTGCCATTTTGAAGAATTTGTACAACAGCTAGGCCTATAAACTATTAATTAGTTCACTTAATTAATTATATTTAATTACTTTTGATGTCAAACAAAGCAGAGTCATTAAATGCAATTATTATTTAACCTCAGGTTATTTAACCTCAGGTTTGCGTTAAGCCCTTATCAAACAAACAAACAAACCTCGGGTTTACCTCAGGCAACGGAAACTGTTCTTGAAATCCATACACATTCCTTGTTTCCTGTTCCAAATTGAGATTTATTAACAAATCCTGCATTGAGAATGTTTTCCAATATCAGTGTAATTTGATATCAAAATTGTTGGTTGTTTTGGCTGATATTACCTCACAAGGTAGAGCATTCCAATCATTTATCACATGCGGTAAGAAAGTATATTTCCACATATTGAGTTTACACTTACAATGCTGTTTAGGTATTTTCATAGGGTGGCTTCTGGTGAAATAGATTTGTCTGTTTATTTTGAAAAGCTTTTCAGTGTCAATATCGTCTTTTTCAGTGAATATTGTTGTCAACAATAGGCAGACTTTAATTTTACAAATACAAAGTACACAAAAGTATTGCTCATGTCGATGATATATTTCTGAACGCCAAACATTCTGAGGATTACAAATTCACGAATAAGTTCACAAGATATATATTAACATATCATGATTATCCGAAAGGTATCAGCAAAAAGCCCACCCATGCTCTCCCAGAAATTTTCTCCACCAACTGTTTTTGTTGGATGAACTAAAAATTTTGCTAGGACCATGCCTGGTAATTGACCAATCACAGTCCTAGTTACCTGACCCTATTTCATATTGATTTATGCAAGAAGAGTTATAAAGTCTTCTCATTGGTCAGAAGTCAGAAACTGCCAAATCTGCAAGATTGGGTGGGGGTCAAAATTCTGGACATAAGCACAATTTGATCGATGATTATTACAAGACTATTAGTCATTCTAGCAAGACAAATCAAAGATTTCTTGATGTCATAACCACTTGAGCAGACTGTCAAAATGTCCTAATTAAAATCTACATATTATAATAAGATGACAGAAACCAGATGGTCATTAAAGGTTACACTCTAGAGTCTCTGCTTCAAAGAAATACACGATAAATTCTGATATCATGTTATGGGAAAGGGCTTTACTAACCAGCTTTTGATAAAGATAAGAAAAATATGATGTCATTATGATAGTGAAAATAGTTTAAAAACCATTATCCCTGGTCCATCAGCCCTTAGCCCAGATAACATTGCACATCAGTTGTGAAAGGTTTGCCAGGTAATCATAAAATGATGATAAGTAGGACAAAAACACTTCATGTCCCTTCATAACGATCTTAAAGAAATATAAGGAGAGACTCCATGACAATTGTATATGTTTGAATTAAATCACCAACAGCATTTTTTAACCTCCAGAGTTGTTCAACCTAATTGCTTGAACCCCTTTTTAGATAGATTCTTGAGACTTGGTATTAGAATCGTTGTCTCATGCTGGACTTCTTACAATGGTATCACATCCTTATGATATGGGCACCATTTTGCATTTGTATTGAGTGTAGAAACATTTTCTCTTCCATATGTGAAAAGGATCTCCGAATTAAACCAAGCATAAAGGATCTCCGAATTAGCTTTGTTAAAGGGACATTAGACCAAAAAGTGAGGGTGCTTGTTTTTGCGAATTTCACTAATATACCATCCACAAAAGATCAATAAACTTCATGCCTGCATTGCACACAGAAGACGTGAGGGCAAAGTTTTCTTGAATATTCATATTAACCAGAAATTTGCTATACCGTTGCGTGCTAGATAAGAATTGATTTTTTGGGGGACCCCCTAAAAATACGCCCTCACTTTTCGGTCTAGTGCTCCTTAAATATTAAGGGCCATATGCTCCCTGAAGAAAATTTTGAAATTGAGAACAATCTTTTGCAATTTTATTATCAGAGCCAAAATGTTGTGGAATTTCCATTGTAAGTTATTGCATTGTCCTTATTACAACCCACTGTACAACCATTCATGAGAGATTTGTATAATAACTACTTCCAGCCAAATTAAAATTCTTGAGGCAGTGTCAGCTTTTGCCACCATTACCTATGGGTCCCAAGTCTTCAAAAATTAAATTTTCTCAGTGTAGCCCTGTGACCCTTTACTCTTTAATGGTCTGATGATCAAAAGTGTCTTGCCTGCTCTTAGTTTATTCTTGCTCACTGATATGCTTAGCTGCCAATTTAAGTATCTTGTTGTTTTAATATGACTCTATAAATATCCTTCCTTCACCCTGGCAAATAAGTAAATACATGTTGTTATATCGTTGTGCACTACCCTGGCAAATAAGTGAATACATGTTGTTATGTCGTTGTGCCCTACCCTGGCAAATGAGCAAATAAGTGAATACATGTTGTTATGTCGTTGTGCCCTACCCTGGCAAATGAGCAAATAAGTGAATACATGTTGTTATATCATTGTGCACTACCCTGGCAAATGAGCAAATAAGTGAATACATGTTGTTATATCGTTGTGCACTACCCTGGCAAATGAGCAAATAAGTGAGTACATGTTGTTATGTCGTTGTGCACTACCCTGGCAAATGAGCAAATAAGTGAATACATGTTGTTATATCATTGTGCACTACCCTGGCAAATGAGCAAATAAGTGAATACATGTTGTTATATCGTTAATATCCTTCCTTCACCCTGGAAAATAAGTGAATACATGTTGTTATACCGTTGATATCCTTCCTTCACCCTGGCATATAAGTGAATACATGTTGTTATATCGTTGTGCACTACCCTGGCAAAAAAGTGAATACATGTTGTTAAATCGTTGTGCACTACCCTGGCATGTAAGTGAATACATGTTGTTATATCGTTGTGCACTACCCTGGCAAATAAGTGAATACATGTTGTTATATCGTTGTGCACTACCCTGGCAAATAAGTGAATACATGTTGTTATATCGTTGTGCACTACCCTGGCAAATGAGCAAATAAGTGAATGCATGTTGTTATATCCTTGATATCCTTCCCTCACCCTGGCAAATAAGTGAGTACATGTTGTTATGTCGTTGTGCACTACTCTGGCAAATGAGCAAATAAGTGAATACATGTTGTTATATCATTGTGCACTACCCTGGCAAATGAGCAAATAAGTGAATGCATGTTGTTATATCATTGATATCCTTCCCTCACCCTGGCAAATAAGTGAGTACATGTTGTTATGTCGTTGTGCACTACTCTGGCAAATGAGCAAATAAGTGAATACATGTTGCTATATTGTGCACTACCCTGGCAAATGAGCAAATAAGTGAATACATGTTGTTATATGGTTGTGCACTACCCTGGCAAATAAGTGAATACATGTTGTTATATTGTTGTGCACTACCCTGGCAAATGAGCAAATAAGTGAATACATGTTGTTATGTCGTTGTGCCCTACCCTGGCAAATGAGCAAATAAGTAAATACATGTTGTTATATGGTTGTGCACTACCCTGGCAAATAAGTGAATACATGTTGTTATATCGTTGTGCACTACCCTGGCAAATAAGTGAATACATGTTGTTATATCGTTGATATCCTTCCTTTACCCTGGCATATAAGTGAATACATGTTGTTATATCGTTGTGCACTTACCCTGGCAAATGAGCAGATAAGTGCATACATCTTGTTATATCGTTGTGCACTACCCTGGCAAATGAGCAAATAAGTGAATACATGTTGTTATGTCGTTGTGCCCTACCCTGGCAAATGAGCAAATAAGTGAGTACATGTTGTTATATCGTTGTGCACTACCCTGGCAAATGAGCAGATAAGTGCATACATCTTGTTATATCATTGTGCCCTACCCTGGCAAATGAGCAAATAAGTGAATACATGTTGTTATGTCGTTGTGCACTACCCTGGCAAATGAGCAAATAAGTGAATACATGTTGTTATATCATTGTGCCCTACCCTGGCAAATGAGCAAATAAGTGAATACATGTTGTTATATCGTTGTGCACTACCCTGGCAAATGAGCAAATAAGTGAATACATGTTGTTATGTCACAGCCCTACCCTGGCAAATGAGCAAATAAGTAAATACATGTTGTTATATCGTTGTGCACTACCCTGGCAAATGAGCAAATAAGTGAATACATGTTGTTATATCATTGTGCCCTACCCTGGCAAATGAGCAAATAAGTGAATACATGTTGTTATATCATTGTGCACTACCCTGGCAAATGAGCAAATAAGTGAATACATGTTGTTATATCACAGCCCTACCCTGGCAAATGAGCAAATAAGTGAATACATGTTGTTATATCATTGTGCCCTACCCTGGCAAATGAGCAAATAAGTGAATACATGTTGTTATGTCGTTGTGCCCTACCCTGGCAAATGAGCAAATAAGTGATTACATGTTGTTATATAGTTGTGCACTACCCTGGCAAATGAGCAAATAAGTGAATACATGTTGTTATATCGTTGTTTACTACCCTGGCAAATGAGCGAATAAGTGAATACATGTTGTTATATCGTTGTGCACTTTTATAATTATTCAGGAATGTTGAGTTGTATATGATAGTTTTTCAAGATATATAGTGAGACATGCTTTTGTACTTTTATTTTCAGATTTGAAATAAGATATGGACATAGAACTCTGCATTTTAGACAGATCAAGACTAAAGGACAGTCCAGGTGAATATTTCAACCATTCACAGTTCTGTCCATTCTCTACTATAAGTATTATCACTGTGGCTAACTCCTTCTTACACCTCTGCATAAAGATAATATGTCCTCTCTCTCTACTATTAGTATTATCACCATGGCTAACTCCTTCTTACACCTCTGCATAACGGTAATATGACATCTACTTACAAATTCTCCTTTATTGTTGTATGAAAATAAATTCATTTTTATTTTCAAGATGGAACTTGTTTTTTATATTCATTAAGTTGATTCTAAGTAAAGAAATGTCAGCTTTAGAATATGTAAAAAACCTTGGTGGTAAATGAGTCTCATAAGCTTGTCCAAATCTAGAAAGAACTTTCTTACTGTAGATCTGATATTGCCATGAAGTTTGTTCCAGAAGTGAAGTGCTGCCCAGGAGAAACAATTTTCATGACATGATGTTTTGTTCTGAAATTTAAAAGTGTGCCATCATTTTCCAATTTTGCTTCATCTTTAGAGCATAGTCATGAGGTGGATGATCTTTGCCATGGGGCTTATGAGGATGTTTTGCACAGTGAATCTGCATCGTTCATCCTTGGTGCACATTTAGAAAACACTCCAGAGGATATTGAAGTAGTACAAGGCATTCATCAGAGAATATCAGAGTATATTCAGGGTGCAAAGGATGAGGCTGGTATATACTCTAGGTAATGTAAAACAATGTTAAATGCTTTCTTTTTATAGTTACTTTATTAGGTGTGCAAATTGCAGCTTAAAAGGTATAAGAACAGCTCTAAGTCTTAGAGCATTTTGTTTGAATAAGCTTTGATATGATCGTACAGTCTTAAATTTTAAAAGTACTGTAGGATAATAAGTTATGAATCATGGTTGAATAAAGTTTGAAGATTTTCTTTTATATATACTCGTCTTTAGAATTATTGATTTCGTTTCTTATTTTAGCCTACGAATATCTTTTACATTGACCTAAGATTAGATTTAGGATCTAGTTAGGATCTTAACCCTCACTCTCTCAAGGTTCCAAAAATAGAATAAGCTATTTCTGAAATTTTTGGAAAGAGGATTTTTTTCGGCACTTTCTGTTCCATTTGTACCAAAACAAGTTCGACTTTTATGAAAGCTATCATGTTGAACTTTCCAAAAATGTGCCTATTTCCAAACTCAAATATGCAAATTAGGTCATTGAATTAGCATATTAGGTCTCCAAACATTCTATCTTTATGACACGCTTGTGCCTTGTGGCTAAATAGCAAAAAAATATGGATAGAATTTCTGAATCGTCCTTGGAAAGACCTTTTATTTGATACTATTCATGGATTTTTAGAAATCAGAAGAAAAGAATGATGCAAATATGAAAAATTTGGTACATTTTGACCTTTAAATTATTCCTCGATTCTGTGAATAATCTATCTAATAGTGTATGGCACTAAATTTTCCCAAAAAATGCATTTTCCCCTTCTATGATGTTTAAAACTAATAGAATGCAGAAAAACAAGATGTTAGCATCATTTGCAAAAAATAAAGTAAGAAATTATGCAAATGATATGCAAATTAGGTCATTTACCTCATTTATTATGCACAAAACTGTTTTTTGTTTATTTCTGACCCAATATTAGCCATTACAAGCTTCACAGCTATTTTTATGTTGATAGACTATGCTGATTATCTATTAGACACTTACTTCTGTTCATTCCACATGGAATTCATAAGAAATGTTTGCAGAAAAGGTCCAAATTTGTAAAGTCTTCTGCTATACCTTGTTGCTGCAAATAGAATAAAAGAAATTGCAACTATATTCATTCAACTTACTTTAGTTTGGTCTTCCCATAAGCAGTTACCGAAGACCTCGTGTCGATCCCGGTCACTCTCCACCAGTACTTCCCACAGATGATAGTCTTTATCGGCTGCAGGGATGACCTTCGAGTCGTATCTCCTGCAGCCGAGCGTTCCGCTCCTCCTCCCTGGTTTTGAAGGCAGCTTTTTCCGCTGCAGTCGGATTTTCTTTGAGTGGTGATGGTGGCGAGACTGCAGCGGAAGGCCTGGAAGAGGGGCCTGGGCTCATCTTCAACGGTCTGTCCCTCTTCCTCTTGTGTTGGGGAGTAGCGGGCGGCTCGTCCTCTTCAAGCATACGCATAACATGTTATCGCATAACAATGTTATTGTGGTTTCTAACCTGCCCCACAATTTTGTGGTAACCGTGGGGACAGACTGTTACAGCCGGGAAGCCTGGGGATACATACAGGGGTCCAAAATGTTTGTTTTATCGATCTAGTAATCTTCACAACAGTGGCATAGCCAAGGGGAGGGAAAAAGTATCATGGTCCCAAAAAATTGGGCATCAAAATAATGTACCGGTACTAGGCCTATATACAAGCATTTTCCTCTAAATGGGCCTGGGGCACCCCCAACATGTGTATTTTGCCCTAATATGGGACCCCTACTCCACTTTCCCCCATAAAATTGTGATTTCGGCCCCTGAAATAATGGAACTTGGATTTTGTAAAATTGGGAATACACATATTTCAGTAGGCCTAAATTTACAATATTGCCATTGGAAAAGACATATATTTCAGTCCATTTAGAAATGTTATTATTGGGGTTCAGCAGCTTTCATTTGTTTCATCCGGGCTATTATAGAAAGGACCTAAATCCTTTTTTTTATATGTGATTTTAGTGTCCCTTTTACTTGTTTATCGTAACAAGCAAAAAATCCCTGCTAATTTATCATTAGAATTCTATAAGCCTTATTTTATTACTACACATTTACAATGTAGTACTTTTGCTATTTTTGGAAGAAAACACTCACCAACTCTGGAATTTGGAACAGATCGCTATCCATCTCAGCAGGCTCTATATTCTCCTCTTCCTCAATCTGGTCAAGTTCTGGTACATCTTCTTCATCAGAAGTACCTTCCGACCCCTCTGAATTATCATTATTCTGAAGAAAACATAGAAGTTGGAAGGCACGTTCGACGTTGTATCTCGCCATTTTGTGATGTGGAATGTGCGAAGAAAAAAAGAAAGGAAAAAAAGACGCAAATTGACATCATCATCAGAGACCTTTTAGGCATGTAGAGGGGGTGCATCTGTTATTGTAATAGTTCGTCTGAACGATCTATTTCTCCTCTACCTGTAGAGATTTTAAAAATTCCAATACAATATTTGGGCCGTTTTTTATGATTTTTTGATAAAAAAAGGTCAAAAATGGCCCCAAATCACAAATTTTGGCATATTTTCTCCAAAAAAACACAAACATTGACCAAGTACAAGTAAAAATTGTGTAGCAACCAACAATTCAAACTATCTTTATACTTTACCTAAAAAAAAAAAAAAAAAATAATTCACGTATGACATTCGTCTTTTAAAAAAAAAAAAAAAAAAAAACACTGTTTTTTTAAAAAATGCACTTTTTTGTAACGATTTTACTCAAAAAATTTCAATCTAACCCCCCAACAAAATAACCATATTATAAAAGATCTATTCAATCTGGTTTGAATGAACTTATTTGCAGCTCTATAGGATTTTGGGAAGGTACTCAAAAAAAAAAAAAATTGGAAAAGGGATCGTAACTGTCACGGTCACCGTGACGCTGTTAGAGTAAGGGTTAAGAAAAAATGTTTTCTGAATTATCTACTCTACTTTGTTACAGAAGATTATAAAACAATCTAGAAAGAAAATATGGAGTTTGCCTGTTTATACATATTCACATATTAATGCCTGAACATTTAAAAATCTGTTTAGTGGCTAATTTTAAGAGAAGTTAATGCTAATTTCATGTTTATTGATTAATCTTGCATCTGCCTGCCATAGATATATAACTATATCAACTGTAAAGGAATTATATAACCTTTTAAATCTATATATAACCTCTGTATATTCAAGAACATTACTTGAAGCATTTGCAATAATGTGTGTCACACCCTGGTAGCATACTCTATACTGTATTAGCATTGCACCAGGTAAAAATCATAATCTTGGCAGTTTAATTTGATCTAAAAGATGTGGAAAAAAACTAAACTGATGTGCCGTATGCTCCATTATGGAATGACCCCATTGTACATTTGCTGATATGCCGTATGCTTCATTATGGAATGACCCCATTGTACATTTGCTGATATGCCGTATGTTCCATTATGGAATGACCCCAATGTACATTTGCTGATATGACATATGTTCCATTATGGAATGACCCCAATGTACATTTGCTGATGTGCCATATGTTCCATTATGGAATGACCCCAATGTACATTTGCTGATATGACATATGTTCTATTAATGAATGACCCCAATGTACATTTGCTGATGTGCCGTATGCTCCATTATGGAATGACCCCAATGTACATCTGCTGATGTGCCATATGCTCCATTATGGAATGACCCCAATGTACATTTGCTGATGTGCCATATGCTCCATTATGGAAGGACCCCAATGTACATTTGCTGATATGCCATATGCTCCATTATGGAATGACCCCAATGTACATTTGCTGATGTGCCATATGCTCCACTATGGAATGACCCCAATGTACATTTGCTGATGTGCCATATACTCCATTATGGAATGACCCCATTGTACATTTGCTGATATGCCGTATGTTCCATTATGGAATGACCCTAATGTACATTTGCTGATGTGCCATATGTTCCATTATGGAATGACCCCAATGTACATTTGCTGATATGCCGTATGCTCCATTGTGGAATGACCCCAATGTACATTTGCTGATATGCCGTATGTTCCATTATGGAATGACCCCAATGTACATTTGCTGATGTGCCATATGCTCCATTATGGAATGACCCCAATGTACATTTGCTGATGTGCCATATGCTCCATTATGGAATGACCCCAATGTACATTTGCTGATGGGCCATATGCTCCATTATGGAATGACCCCAATGTACATTTGCTGATGTGCTGTATGCTCCATTAATGAATGACCCCAATGTACATTTGCTGGTATGCCGTATGTTCCATTATGGAATGACCCCAATGTACATTTGCTGATGTGCCGTATGTTCCATTATGGAATGACCCCAATGTACATTTGCTGATATGCCATATGTTCCATTATGGAATGACCCCAATGTACAATTGCTGATATGCCATATGTTCCATTATGGAATGACCCCAATGTACATTTGCTGATATACCATATGCTCCATTATGGAATGACCCCAATGTACATTTGCTGATGTGCCATATGCTCCAGTATGGAATGACCTCAATGTACATTTGCTGATATGCCATATGCTCCATTATGGAATGACCTCAATGTACATTTGCTGATATGCCATATGCTCCAGTATGGAATGACCTCAATGTACATTTGCTGATGTGCCGTATGCTCCATTATGGAAGGACCCCAATGTACATTTGCTGATATGCCATATGCTCCAGTATGGAATGACCCCAATGTACATTTGCTGATATGCCATATGTTCCATTATGGAATGACCTCAATGTACATTTGCTGATATGCCATATGCTCCAGTATGGAATGACCTCAATGTACATTTGCTGATGTGCCATATGCTCCATTATGGAATGACCCCATTGTACATTTGCTGATATGCCATATGCTCCATTGTGGAATGACCCCAATGTACGTATATTTGCTGATATGCCATATGTTCCATAATGGAATGACCCCAATGTACATTTGCTGATATGCCATATGCTCCATTATGGAATGACCCCAATGTACATTTGCTGATGTGCCATATGCTCCATTATGGAATGACCCCTATTTACATTTGCTGATATGCCATATGCTCCAGTATGGAATGACCTCAATGTACATTTGCTGATGTGCCATGTGCTCCATTATGGAATGACCCTAATGTACATTTGCTGATGTGCCGTATGCTCCATTATGGAATGACCCCAATGTACGTACATTTGCTGATATGCCTTATGCTCCATTATGGAATGACCCTAATGTACATTTGCTGATATGCCATATGCTCCATTATGGAATGACCCTAATGTACATTTGCTGATATGCCATATGCTCCATTATGGAATGACCCCAATGTACATTTGCTGATATGCCGTATGTTCCATTATGGAATGACCCCAATGTACATTTGCTGATATGACATATGCTCCATTATGGAATGACCCCAATGTACATTTGCGGATATGCCATATGTTCCATTATGGAATGACCCCAATGTACATTTGCTGATGTGCCGTATGTTCCATTATGGAATGACCCCATTGTACATTTGCTGATATGACATATGCTCCATTATGGAATGACCCCATGTACATTTGCTGATATGCCATATGCTCCATTATGGAATGACCCCGATGTACATTTGCTAATATGCCTTATGTTCCATTATGGAATGACCCCATTGTACATTTGCTGATATGCCATATGCTCCATTATGGAATGACCCCGATGTACATTTGCTGATATGCCATATGTTCCATTATGGAATGACCCCAATGTACATTTGCTGATGTGCCGTATGCTCCATTATGGAATGACCCTAATGTACATTTGCTGATATGCGGTATGCTCCATTATGTGATGACCCCAATGTACATTTGCTGATATGCCATATGCTCCATTATGGAATGACCCCAATGTACATTTGCTGATGTGCCGTATGCTCCATTATGGAATGACCCCAATGTACATCTGCTGATATGCCATATGTTCCATTATGGAATGACCCCAATGTACATTTGCTGATATGCCATATGCTCCATTATGGAATGACCCTAATGTACATTTGCTGATGTGCAGTATGCTCCATTATGGAATGACCCCATTGTACATTTGCTGATATGCCGTATGTTCCATTATGGAATGACCCTAATGTACATTTGCTGATATGCGGTTTGCTCCATTATGGAATGACTCCAATGTACAATTGCTGATATGCCGTATGTTCCATTATGGAATGACCCCAATGTACATTTGCTGATATGCCGTATGCTCCATTATGGAATGACCCCAATGTACATTTGCTGATATGCCATATGCTCCATTATGGAATGACCCCAATGTACATTTGCTGATATGCCGTATACTCCATTATGGAATGACCCCAATGTACATTTGCTGATATGCCGTATGTTCCATTATGGAATGACCCCAATGTACATTTGCTGATGTGCCATATGCTCCATTATGGAATGACCCCAATGTACATTTGCTGATGTGCCATATGTTCCATTATGGAATGACCCCAATGTACATTTGCTGATGTGCCATATGCTCCATTATGGAATGACCCCAATGTACATTTGCTGATGTGCCGTATGCTCCATTATGGAATGACCCCAATGTACATTTGCTGGTATGCCGTATGCTCCATTATGGAATGACCCCAATGTACATTTGCTGATATGCCGTATGCTCCATTATGGAATGACCCCAATGTACATTTGCTGATATGCCGTATGCTCCATTATGGAATGACCCCAATGTACATTTGCTGATATGCCGTATGCTCCATTATGGAATGACCCCAATGTACATTTGCTGATGTGCCGTATGCTCCATTATGGAATGACCCCAATGTACATTTGCTGATATGCCGTATGTTCCATTATGGAAAGACCGCAATGTACATTTGCTGGTATGCCGTATGTTCCATTATGGAATGACCCTAATGTACATTTGCTGATATGCCGTATGCTCCATTATGAATGACCCTAATGTACATTTGCTGATATGCCGATGCTCCATTATGGAATGACCCCAATGTACATTTGCTGATATGCCATATGCTCCATTATGGAATGACCCCAATGTACATTTGCTGATATGCGGTATGCTCCATTATGGAATGACCCCAATGTACATTTGCTGATATGCCGTATGCTCCATTATGGAATGACCCCAATGTACATTTGCTGATGTGCCATATGCTCCATTATGGAATGACCCCAATGTACATTTGCTGATATGCCGTATGTTCTATTATGGAATGACCCCAATGTACATTTGCTGATATGCGGTATGCTCCATTATGGAATGACCCTAATGTACATTTGCTGATATGCCGTATGCTCCATTATGGAATTACCCCAATGTACATTTGCTGATATGCCGTATGTTCCATTATGGAATGACCCTTATGTACATTTGCTGATATGCCGTATGCTCCATTATGGAATGAACCTAATGTACATTTGCTGGTATGCCGTATGTTCCATTATGGAATGACCCTAATGTACTTTTGCTGATATGCCATATGCTCCATTATGGAATGACCCCAATGTACATTTGCTGATGTGCCATATGCTCCATTATGGAATGACCCTAATGTACATTTGCTGATATGCCATATGCTCCATTATGGAATGACCCCAATATACATTTGCTGATGTGCCATATGCTCCATTATGGAATGACCCCATTGTACATTTGCTGATATGCCATATGCTCCTTCATGGAATGACCCCAATGTACATTTGCTGATATGCCGTATGCTCCATTATGGAATGACCCCAATATACATTTGCTGATGTGCCATATGTTCCATTATGGAATGACCCCAATGTACATTTGCTGATATGCCGTATGCTCCATTGTGGAATGACCCCAATGTACATTTGCTGATATGCCGTATGTTCCATCATGGAATGACCCCAATGTACATTTGCTGATGTGCCGTATGCTCCATTATGGAATGACCCCAATGTACATTTGCTGATGTGCCTTATGCTCCATTATGGAATGACCCTAATGTACATTTGCTGATATGCCGTATGCTCCATTATGGAATGACCCCAATGTACATTTGCTGATATGCCATATGCTCCATTATGGAATGACCCCAATGTACATTTGCTGATATGCCATATGCTCCATTATGGAATGACCCCAATGTACATTTGCTGGTATGCCGTATGTTCCATTATGGAATGACCCCAATGTACATTTGCTGATGTGCCGTATGCTCCATTATGGAATGACCCCAATGTACATTTGCTGATATGCCATATGTTCCATTATGGAATGACCCCAATGTACAATTGCTGATATGCCATATGTTCCATTATGGAATGACCCCAATGTACATTTGCTGATATACCATATGCTCCATTATGGAATGACCCCAATGTACATTTGCTGATGTGCCATATGCTCCAGTATGGAATGACCTCAATGTACATTTGCTGATATGCCATATGCTCCATTATGGAATGACCTCAATGTACATTTGCTGATATGCCATATGCTCCAGTATGGAATGACCTCAATGTACATTTGCTGATGTGCCGTATGCTCCATTATGGAAGGACCCCAATGTACATTTGCTGATATGCCATATGCTCCATTGTGGAATGACCCCAATGTACGTACATTTGCTGATATGCCATATGTTCCATAATGGAATGACCCCAATGTACATTTGCTGATATGCCATATGCTCCATTATGGAAGGACCCCAATGTACATTTGCTGATATGCCGTATGTTCCATTATGGAATGACCCCAATGTACATTTGCTGATATGACATATGCTCCATTATGGAATGACCCCAATGTACATTTGCGGATATGCCATATGTTCCATTATGGAATGACCCCAATGTACATTTGCTGATGTGCCGTATGTTCCATTATGGAATGACCCCATTGTACATTTGCTGATATGACATATGCTCCATTATGGAATGACCCCAATGTACATTTGCTGATATGCCATATGCTCCATTATGGAATGACCCCGATGTACATTTGCTGATATGCTTTATGTTCCATTATGGAATGACCCCATTGTACATTTGCTGATATGCCATATGCTCCATTATGGAATGACCCCGATGTACATTTGCTGATATGCCATATGTTCCATTATGGAATGACCCCAATGTACATTTGCTGATGTGCCGTATGCTCCATTATGGAATGACCCCAATGTACATTTGCTGATATGCCGTATGCTCCATTATGGAATGACCCCTATTTACATTTGCTGATATGCCATATGCTCCATTATGGAATGACCCCAATGTACATTTGCTGATGTGCCGTATGCTCCATTATGGAATGACCCCAATGTACATTTGCTGATATGCCATATGCTCCATTATGGAATGACTCTAATGTACATTTGCTGATATGCGGTTTGCTCCATTATGGAATGACCCCAATGTACATTTGCTGATGTGCCGTATGCTCCATTATGGAATGACCCCTATTTACATTTGCTGATATGCCGTATGCTCCATTATGGAATGACCCCAATGTACATTTGCTGATATGCCGTATGCTCCATTATGGAATGACCCTAATGTACATTTGCTGATATGCGGTATGCTCCATTATGTGATGACCCCAATGTACATTTGCTGATATGCCATATGCTCCATTATGGAATGACCCCAATGCACATTTGCTGATGTGCCGTATGCTCCATTATGGAATGACCCCAATGTACATCTGCTGATGACCATATATTCCATTATGGAATGACCCCAATGTACATTTGCTGATATGCCATATGCTCCATTATGGAATGACCTAATGTACATTTGCTGATGTGCAGTATGCTCCATTATGGAATGACCCCATTGTACATTTGCTGATATGCCGTATGTTCCATTATGGAATGACCCTAATGTACATTTGCTGATGTGCCGTATGCTCCATTATGGAATGACCTAATGTACATTTGCTGATATGCGGTTTGCTCCATTATGGAATGACCCCAATGTACATTTGCTGATGTGCCTTATGCTCCATTATGGAATGACCCCAATGTACATTTGCTGATATGCCATATGCTCCATTATGGAATGACCCGATGTACATTTGCTGATATGCCATATGCTCCATTATGGAATGACCTAATGTACATCTGCTGATATGCCATATGTTCCATTATGGAATGACCCTAATGTACATTTGCTGATATGCGGTTTGCTCCATTATGGAATGACCCCAATGTACATTTGCTGATGTGCCTTATGCTCCATTATGGAATGACCCCAATGTACATTTGCTGATATGCCATATGCTCCATTATGGAATGACCCCGATGTACATTTGCTGATATGCCATATGTTCCATTATGGAATGACCCCAATGTATATTTGCTGATGTGCCGTATGCTCCATTATGGAATGACTCTAATGTACATTTGCTGATATGCGGTTTGCTCCATTATGGAATGACCCCTATTTACATTTGCTGATATGCCGTATGCTCCATTATGGAATGTCCCCAATGTACATTTGCTGATATGCCGTATGTTCCATTATGGAATGACCCCAATGTACATTTGCTGATGTGCGGTATGCTCCATTATGGAATGACCCCTATTTACATTTGCTGATATGCCGTATGCTCCATTATGGAATGACCCCAATGTACATTTGCTGATATGCCGTATGCTCCATTATGGAATGACCCTAATGTACATTTGCTGATATGCGGTATGCTCCATTATGTGATGACCCCAATGTACATTTGCTGATATGCCATATGCTCCATTATGGAATGACCCCAATGTACATTTGCTGATGTGCCGTATGCTCCATTATGGAATGACCCCAATGTACATCTGCTGATATGCCATATGTTCCATTATGGAATGACCCCAATGTACATTTGGTGATATGCCATATGCTCCATTATGGAATGACGCCAATGTACATTTGCTGATATGCCGTATGCTCCAGTATGGAATGACCCTAATGTACATTTGCTGATGTGCAGTATGCTCCATTATGGAATGACCCCATTGTACATTTGCTGATATGCCGTATGTTCCATTATGGAATGAACCTAATGTACATTTGCTGATATGCGGTTTGCTCCATTATGGAATGACTCCAATGTACAATTGCTGATATGCCGTATGTTCCATTATGGAATGACCCCAATGTACATTTGCTGATATGCCGTATGCTCCATTATGGAATGACCCCAATGTACATTTGCTGATATGCCGTATGCTCCATTATGGAATGACCCCAATGTACATTTGCTGATATGCCGTATACTCCATTATGGAATGACCCCAATGTACATTTGCTGATATGCCGTATGTTCCATTATGGAATGACCCCAATGTACATTTGCTGATGTGCCATATGCTCCATTATGGAATGACCCCAATGTACATTTGCTGATGTGCCATATGTTCCATTATGGAAGGACCCCAATGTACGTTTGCTGATGTGCCGTATGCTCCATTATGGAAAGACCGCAATGTACATTTGCTGGTATGCCGTATGTTCCATTATGGAATGACCTAATGTACATTTGCTGATATGCCGTATGCTCCATTATGGAATGACCCTAATGTACATTTGCTGATATGCCGATGCTCCATTATGGAATGACCCAATGTACATTTGCTGATATGCCATATGCTCCATTATGGAATGACCCCAATGTACATTTGCTGATATGCGGTATGCTCCATTATGGAATGACCCCAATGTACATTTGCTGATATGCCGTATGCTCCATTATGGAATGAACCCATTGTACATTTGCTGATGTGCCATATGCTCCATTATGGAATGACCCCAATGTACATTTGCTGATATGCCGTATGTTCCATTATGGAATGACCCCAATGTACATTTGCTGATATGCGGTATGCTCCATTATGGAATGACCCTAATGTACATTTGCTGATATGCCGTATGCTCCATTATGGAATTACCCCAATGTACATTTGCTGATATGCCGTATGTTCCATTATGGAATGACCCTAATGTACATTTGCTGATATGCCGTATGCTCCATTATGGAATGAACCTAATGTACATTTGCTGGTATGCCGTATGTTCCATTATGGAATGACCCTAATGTACTTTTGCTGATATGCCATATGCTCCATTATGGAATGACCCCAATGTACATTTGCTGATGTGCCATATGCTCCATTATGGAATGACCATTATTGACCCTAATGTACATTTGCTGATATGCCATATGCTCCATTATGGAATGACCCCAATATACATTTGCTGATGTGCCATATGCTCCATTATGGAATGACCCCATTGTACATTTGCTGATATGCCATATGCTCCATTATGGAATGACCCCAATGTACATTTGCTGATATGCCGTATGCTCCATTATGGAATGACCCCAATATACATTTGCTGATGTGCCATATGCTCCATTATGGAATGACCCCATTGTACATTTGCTGATATGCCGTATGCTCCATTATGGAATGACCCCAATGTACATTTGCTGATATGCCGTATGCTCCAGTATGGAATGACCCCAATGTACATTTGCTGATGTGGCATATGCTCCATTATGGAATGACCCCATTGTACATTTGCTGATATGCGGTATGCTCCATTATGGAATGACCCCAATGTACATTTGCTGATATGCTGTATGCTCCATTATGGAATGACCCCAATGTACATTTGCTGATATGCCATATGCTCCATTATGGAATGACCCCGATGTACATTTGCTGATATGCCTTATGTTCCATTATGGAATGACCCCAATGTACGTTTGCTGATATGCCGTATGCTCCATTATGGAATGACCCCATTGTACATTTGCTGATATGACATGTGCTCCATTATGGAATGACCTCAATGTACATTTGCTGATGTGCCGTATGCTCCATTATGGAATGACCCCTATTTACATTTGCTGATATGCCGTATGCTTCATTATGGAATGACCCCAATGTACATTTGCTGATGTGCCGTATGCTCCATTATGGAATGACCCTAATGTACATTTGCTGATGTGCAGTATGCTCCATTATGTGATGACCTCAATGTACATTTGCTGATATGCCATATGCTCCATTATGGAATGACTCAATGTACATTTGCTGATATGCATTATGTTCCATTATGGAATGACCCCAATGTACATTTGCTGGTATGCCGTATGCTCCATTATGGAATGACCCCAATGTACATTTGCTGATATGCCATATGCTCCATTATGGAATGACCCCAATGTACATTTGCTGATATGCCATATGCTCCATTATGGAATGACCCTAATGTACATTTGCTGATATGCCATATGCTCCATTATGGAATGACCCCAATGTACATTTGCTGGTATGCCATATGCTCCATTATGGAATGACCTCTATTTACATTTGCTGTTTCTTATTTTGTAGACAGGTGCATGTGCTTTGTGCAGGAGTATCTCTGCTCAATCTGTTCCTTCAGAACAATTTCACTGGTCCCTTATCTGAATGCAGACCAACTGATTTCTTGGCTTCATCATTTTTATCTGAAGAAAAGGTAAACTGTTTACATTCAATGTACATCATTGTTAAGAACTTGTTAATGATGAAGTTTTGAATAGGAAATTGACTTGTTTGTAAACATTTTGGCATATCTGTTAACTTTTAAACAACTTAAGTCAGACAAATTAATCTGAAATATAACAATGTTTGAGATTATTTTAGAAATCTTAGCAGAAACAAATGAGGATTATATTCCCCCACATGAAAATGTTGATCAAATTGGTTAAAAGCAACATTTGTTCTGGTAATAAATATTTTAAGATTTTCCAAAGAGTTGACTAATCTTGCTGAATAATAGAAATCTAAATCTTTTGCAATGTTTATATCATCAGTTGCTTCAAAAAGTTGCCAATTTCTTCATAGGTCAGTTTGTGCGGAAGAACATCTTTTTTAAAGATATTTATAGAAAACCTATTTTACGAATATATTGTTATTCCAAATTGGAGAATACAGTAATGAACGATTTGAATTTTGCATGTGTAACTTTATTTGTACTTTAACAGGCAGCAGCTTTGAAACAGTCCAGCAAACATGCCCTTAATACAGATGATGCCTCTGTATACGAGCTGACCACACACCCAGAATATCTCTTTCTTGCAAAGTGTATTCTTGTAGACACATCGGACAGGCTTCCAGCACTCCAGGTACTCCTTACCATGCTTATAATACCAGTGCTGATTTAATATCTGTAGGCATCCATTCCATATACAAGCAGTGCTGATTTAACATCTGTAGGCATCCATTCCATATACATGCAGTGCTGGTTTAACATCTGTAGGCATCCATTCCATATACATGCAGTGCTGATTTAACATCTGTAGGCATCCATTCCATATACATGCAGTGCTGATTTAACATCTGTAGGCATCCATTCCATATACATGCAGTGCTGGTTTAAGATCTGTAGGCATCCATTCCATATACATGCAGTGCTGATTTAACATCTGTAGGCATCCATTCCATATACGTGCAGTGCTGGTTTAACATCTGTAGGCATCCATTCCATATACATGCAGTGCTGGTTTAACATCTGTAGGCATCCATTCCATATACTTGCAGTGCTGGTTTAACATCTGTAGGCATCCATTCCATACACATGCAGTGCTGGTTTAACATCTGTAGGCATCCATTCCATATACATGCAGTGCTGATTTAACATCTGTAGGCATCCATTCCATATACAGTACAGTCGGGAATAAGCGCACCAATATCGCAGTTAGCACGGATTATTTACCGCGATTAATGCCCTTACCGCCGCCATTGTATTCGTGTCTTTCATGCACCGACGGCACTTGCCCCAACTCTGCGCTTAGCGCGTCCGATAATCCCATTTTAATCTGCTCCTCCCTCAAAGAGGTTAGCGCGGTAATAGTATTACAGGAGTAAACATCTCATTGCGCTAAGCTTGTTAGCGCATACGTAACGTAACTGCACTGAGTGTGATCCAAATCTGTGTACATGCATCACTGCACTTAGCACGAGTGTTTTATAAATTTATTTAAGCGAAACTTTTTGTCTTCTTTTGCGAGATAAACAAAAAAAATTCTGCCGTAAAACCTGTGTGTAGCGTAGATTTCTCACATACTTTGAGACTGTAATTTATTAGACAAGAGTCTAACGTTAATACGATTTCGCCAGACTTCTCTTTATTCCTTCGAAGTTTAAGCGTACAGTATGTTAGGCTAGTTGCCATCTTATAGTAAAACTGAGTGAAAGGCCTAATGTTAGGCCTAACCGTGATAATTCATAGGGAGACAGCCCAGAGGTTAAATTTGATCGAAAATAGTTTTAAAAACGTTAATTGCTGTCATTGAGATGTATCAATAAGATGAATCATTCATTTTAGGTACATTTCAGCCCCTTTTGGAAATGCAAATGCAAGAATTTACTGGAAATTTTTGAGAGAAGTGAAGACTTAACTCACAATAAGAATAAAAAGTTAAGATAATTGTTAAAAAGCATTTAACTTGTCACTGCCATTTCCCCGACTGTTGGCTTCGGCCCGACTATGTACTTGTGAAAATGGAATATTGGTACATGGATGTCAGTTAATGGTTCCTTAAACCCTTATTGGCAACATTTATGGAGTGGCCCGCCATTATGTCACCCGGACTTGGCCCAACCTATGTCCACTGTGGTGCTATGGTAGAAGGGAATAGAGAACCAACTCTACCCTTAAGGGTGCCATGATATTGCTAATGGGGTTTGTGGCAATTGTGATGCAGTTATTTTCATTTTCCACTGATTTATAAACATCAAAACATGACGTCAGATCACATCATTAATGACTTTTCTTTCAATGCTGCTGACATGCCTGAACTATGTTCTGCTCTGAATGAAAAGTTAATAGAAATTCCTTCTCTTTTTTTTTAAGGTTGGGCGGGAAGGGGGTGATTTATTAAGAAAATCAGCTTCTTTAAAATAAAAATTTTCTTTCAGGAGACCTTTTTCCTAATCATAGAAAATCAAATTTTCTGTTTCCTTGGACCCCCACCAGGGGCCCTTAAGTGGGCCCCTGGCCCCCACGCCAAAAGTGTTTCGCGCATTGCGCTCGCGGCCTTCGGCGCCAGCAATAAACTGCTTTCAATTTTTTTAACATTTATTTTTAATAAGCTACTTTCAGCTTTTTTTATCAAGTGTCTCTCACATGCCTGAGTACTGCTCGGGCCTTCATTTACAATTCCTTACTTCATCATTAAAGTACTGCAGGAAGGGGTCCCCCCCCCGCCCTTCCTTGAGGGAATTTTATGGAAATAATGATTGTATTTCGTGGTGAGTCCCATTTGTTCTTAACGACTATTGGTTTATTTGTTCTTAACAACTTGCTTCCACAATCCCAATGTCAACCATACTGAGTAATGTGTATCATAACCACAGCTGTTAAAAATGGTCGTTTCTTTGAACTATACTCAATATGAGTTTCACCATTGATTGCATTTAAAAGCAGAGGTATTTATAAGCTGGAATATATAGTTTGCTGATTAAAACATTACATAATGTTAAATGTTAGTCAATCTAAAGCAATAATCATTCATATATAACCTCTTTTGGCACAAATGACTTCACTGTTAAAGGAGGCACAGTCTGACATAATTCTTTATTTCATATAATAGAATTGAAAATAACTAATTTTCTGACCAAGTTCCATAACTCCCGAAGCAATCTAACATATTTTTTGTTTAATTGTTAAAAACTTTAATGCTACTACTTTATAGTGCCATGGTAGCTGCCATTTTGATTGCAAAACATGCAGATTATGTCATCTGCCCAGCAGGATCTTGGAATACTTTGTATTTCTTTAAAATGTACCTCAAGTTTTCTAGCTTATGAACAAGTGTTTTTATTTTGTAAGGGTGAAGGAAAATTTTGTGTATACATGAAATTGAAAAATCAAAACATGCTGATAAAACTTTGTGTCACATCATTTTGAAATAAAAAACTTTAATCACATATGTAAAGAATTACATTATAATCTTTATGTCCCTATTGGGGAATCTATGTCATTTTGCACAATATTTCAATACAGAATTGAACAAAATGGCAGCCCCCCTGTGTCGATTTTAAACATGAATAACTTGAGATAGGAATTTGACTCTGATGTTTTCGGCAGTTGGTTGAGATTTTGTATTCTTTATCATATGAAATAATGATTGTATCAGACTTTATGCCTCCTTTAATGTGTCGTTATGCCGAACAAGCATGCTAGTTAATAATGATATATTATATCTGCCAAAATTTTAAGAAAATGTTAAGATGCTCAATTAGGCATGATGGAAATCTTCTGTTTTTGATTCCTGGGAAATGTGAAGTCTTATGCAGCAGCAACACTTGTACCTGCTGAGGTAAACTGTTATAACCAGGTCTGTGACGGGATGTTGTACTGTATATTACTTGATGGCAGGGGAAATATTCGTTTAAATTTTCTCGTACCACTTCACAAAGAGGCATCGATCGAAACATTTGAAATGAAGTGAAGTAAAACCAAGTCATTTGTCAAGAGTGGAGGTAAGTTCCGACAGAAAATAACTTTGCGGAATATAATTATTTTAAAAACAAGACATTGGGTAAAAAAAAAAAAAAGTAAGCAGGTAAAATGATAATTATGAATTGGACCAGGCTTCACCTTTTACCACCATCAGTCATCTGTGGAGAAAATCCTATCAAAGACCCAAGTCCTGTATCATATTTTAAAAATAGGATCTACATAAATATGATCATACCAACATTCAGGGCCCCTGACACAGGTTTCATATGGCAGGTGAGAGAAGGGGGAAAGATAAATGTTGTCAATTAATTTTGTTGTGGATAAATAACACAAGACCAATTTGAAAACCATTGCTTTTATAATCAACACAAGACCAATTTGAAAACCATTGCTTTGAACATTCGGGAAGGGGGAAGATTATTCGGGAAGGGGAAAGATTATTTGGGAAGGGGGAACATTATTCGGGAAGGGGGAACATTATTCGGGAAAGGGGAACATTATTCGGGAAGGGGGAACATTATTCGGGAAGGGGGGAACATTATTCGGGAGGGGGCTATGCCCTTCTCCATGTCGGAGGCCCTGATATTCAATGCCTTCTACCACTCTGATATTGCAATTCTCAAGTGATGAAGCAATGCAGGCTTACCTATTTTATGTGCAGTTTTGACAGCACTAAATTTCACTTTTTTTTATTTTACCCAATTGAGCTTAGTTAATTTAGGCCTACACTTTTTTCTAATATCACTCACTCTGTTTTGAACATAAACTGGAATATAAAAAGAAGTACTCTGCACAAGAGGAAGAAAAAAGCAGTAAGAGCATTTACACATGCACAGGAAAATTTTATTTACTGTATCAATTAGGCCTAATAGTAAGAAAGAAAGGTTCAACGCGACACGAGTTGATAGACCCTATTGACTTCTGCTTCTTTTTTCACGGCCAAATGCTGTAGCTGTTTTTCTTCATACTGGCTGAAGCCGGATGTCCTTGATATTGGATTGCTGACAGAATGGCGTAGAAACGTTACTATAAAAATAATTATTCATGCAAAAAAAAAAAAAAAAAAAAAAAAAAAAAAAAAAAAAAAAAAAAAAAGAGGGAAAAAAAAAAAGCTCTTTAAAGTTTTAGGTTTTTTGTAAATTCTTGTTGACTTAGACTGACAAAGCAATTAATAAGCATCCATACTGGCCCAGGGATTTTTCAATGTATCTTGTCTAATCTGCAAAACTGACAAAGGCTCAGAAGTTTGGAAGCTGTGGAAAAAATATAAGACAAACATGTCAACATCAGTTCAAAATTATTCATTTCCCATCCTCAACATTTGGCCTAACAGTAGATCTATAACCGTGGAAAATATCAAACGAAATATTTAGTCATTAATATTTAACAGAACCCTTCTACCAATATCAGCAAAGCTTAAAAATATTAGCTCTTATGTCCCAATTCTAATTGTATAACAAAAGCAGAACACCATTACACATCGATTAAACCATGTAGCCTAACGCTAGGCTTTTTAATGTGACTGTGTGATAGGATAGCTAAATTCAATCAAAAACATCGCCAGAATCAGTTTTGTTTGCCCGAAATTCATTTTGTTTGTCCAAAAACTGTAAAAAAAAAAAAATTAATCGAAGAATTGATTCAATTTTCACATCAAATTTTTTTCCCTAATGGATTTGATAAGTATTTTTATTGAAAATTCCGTCCGAAAAAATGCAATGCAAATGAAGACATTGCCTCGTTTCGTAAGCGAACATTGCAAGTAGGGCCTATGTACTGTGTACTGTGATTCTGAACGTTGCGATGCTGACTGAATTAAAAAATATTTATATCCCAGAGTTCAACGTGAAACTGAATGAAAACAAAATTATATTTTACGAAAGTTCTTAATTCCTCTAGGCCTCGCGTTAAAACATTTTGCTAAAGAAAAAGTCTGTCAGGCCTAATCCGATAAGCAGATTATTCTAACTGTGCAACGTTAGGAGTCCCTTTACAAAGCAGAGGCACTTCGATCTTGATTGACATAATGCATACAATGTGTTATCGATTTTTAGCGTGTTAAGTCACAGATGAATAGAATATGCAGGGCTGCAAGCTCGGTGATGTTAGCGCGGTAACCCACGTTTAGCGCGATTTTGCGCTTGGGCAGCTCCATTCATCATGGTGGTAAGTGCACTAACGCCACGCACTTAGCGTGTACGGTTATTCCCGACTGTACTGTACATGCAGTGCTGATTTAACATCTGTAGGCATCCATTCCATATACATGCAGTGCTGATTTAACATCTGTAGGCATCCATTCCATATACATGCAGTGCTGATTTAACATCTGTAGGCATCCATTTTATATACATGCAGTGCTGATTTAATATCTGTAGGCATCCATTCCATATACATGCAGTGCTGGTTTAACATCTGTAGGCATCCATTCCATATACATGCAGTGCTGGTTTAAGATCTGTAGGCATCCATTCCATATACATGCAGTGCTGATTTAACATCTGTAGGCATCCATTCCATATACGTGCAGTGCTGGTTTAACATCTGTAGGCATCCATTCCATATACATGCAGTGCTGGTTTAACATCTGTGAGCATCCATTCCATATACATGCAGTGCTGGTTTAACATCTGTAGGCATCCATTCCATATACATGTAGTGCTGGTTTAACATCTGTAGGCATCCATTCCATATACATGCAGTGCTGATTTAACATCTGTAGGCATCCATTCCATATACATGCAGTGCTAATTTAACATCTGTAGGCATCCATTCCATATACATGCAGTGCTGATTTAACATCTGTAGGCATCCATTCCATATACATGCAGTGCTGGTTTAACATCTGTAGGCATCCATTCCATATACATGCAGTGCTGGTTTAACATCTGTAGGCATCCATTCCATATACATGCAGTGCTGATTTAACATCTGTAGGCATCCATTTCATATACGTGCAGTGCTGGTTTAACATCTGTAGGCATCCATTCCATATACATGCAGTGCTGGTTTAACATCTGTGAGCATCCATCCATATACATGCAGTGCTGGTTTAACATCTGTAGGCATCCATTCCATATACACGTAGTGCTGGTTTAACATCTGTAGGCATCCATTCCATATACACGCAGTGCTGATTTAACATCTGTAGGCATCCATTCCATATACGTGCATTGCTGATTTAACATCTGTAGGCATCCATTCCATATACATGCAGTGCTGATTTAACATCTGTAGGCATCCATTCCATATACATGCAGTGCTGGTTTAACATCTGTAGGCATCCATTCCATATACATGCAGTGCTGATTTAACATCTGTAGGCATCCATTCCATATACATGCAGTGCTGGTTTAACATCTGTAGGCATCCACTCCATATACATGCAGTGCTGATTTAACATCTGTAGGCATCCATTCCATATACATGCAGTGCTGATTTAACATCTGTAGGCATCCATTCCATATACATGCAGTGCTGGTTTAACATCTGTAGGCATCCATTCCATATACATGCAGGTTAACATCTGTAGGCATCCATTCCATATACATGCAGTGCTGATTTAACATCTGTAGGCATCCATTCCATATACATGCAGTGCTGATTTAAGATCTGTAGGCATCCATTCCATATACATGCAGTGCTGGTTTAATATCTGTAGGCATTCATTCCATATACATGCAGTGCTGATTTAACATCTGTAGGCATCCATTCCATATACATGCAGTGCTGATTTAACATCTGTAGGCATCCATTCCATATACATGCAGTGCTGATTTAACATCTTCTTGACGTTTTTATTTACAGCTTGGAATGCAAAAGAAGTCGCCCAAATGATAATTTAACAACTGAAGAGTTGCTGCCGTACATTACAGTAAGCCAAGTTTTATTTAATAGAACTTATTTGAAGAGCGAGTTTCTTTTTGATGATGTTGATTTCATGAGCAGGATCTGTCTGTAGCAAACTCCAAATTCGTAAACCAACATCTTGTCAATAAACCTTAATACTTGATCAACGAAGATGCTTTCTCAGCTGCTTGACACATATGGCATGGAATTAAGGAAGTAAATCTGAAGTTTTTTATAGCGTTTTTATATTTTAGTGGTGTGAATTACAATTGTTTAAATTAAAGTAAAAAGTTCCCTTTATAATGAAATCTAGCAGAAACAATAGCTTGTTGGGATTATATGCTTATCTGTTAGTACAAAGGTGAATCAGTGCTACATGTGAAGATAGAATCTCATTGCATTGGTCAATAGTTAACCACTGGAACATGAAACCAGGCACCAAATTTTATCAAAGTGCATTCGTTGATTATTGAGAGACTTTAATGACAGACAAACAAATAAACACACAGATAAATATTTGTCCCACTATGTCTTAAAACATGGAATTTATATATTTCTTGTAGAGTGTTCTAAGGCAGCCTCGACATTGGTCTATCGAGATGTCCTCTCTCCGAGTGCGATGCAGATTAGAAAAAGACTTGGGAAGAAAAGTGGAACGTGCAACGATGCAAATGCAGGTGAATTCTGATTAAGAATGTTAACCAGGCTTCCAGGAACAACATGTTAAGCAGCTCAATTGGAGATCTCTTCAATATTAACCTCCCATCAATATCCTTAAGTTCCTGAACACTTTTGACAGATTTAAGACCCGAAACAACTCCTCATCTGTAAACCAATCCTGACCTTCATATCTCAGTACGTTTCTTGCCCATCATGCATCAGTCCTATTTATTTCCCACCATCTCTCATTTGTATAACTTTGCACATCAAACACATATTACCTTGACTTTTGTTGTGCTGTAGGAACCTCTCATAGGACTATGTCATAAGTTATCCATTGTTGCTTATATTTGTAGAGGGGTTAGTCATCCAAATCTCTTATGAACTAGAGCGGTAAATACTGTCATGGTTCACATGCCAATGCAAATTGACACCCATATCATATGACGTGCCCAATTATAAAATGGCATTCCACACTATGTCCCACATGGCATCCTATGTCCCACATTGCATACCATGTCCCAAATGGAATCCCGTGTCCCAAATGGCATCCTACGTCCCGCATGGAATGCCATGTCCTACATTGCATCCCACGTCCCGCATGGAATTCTTGCCCCACATGGCATCCCATGTCTCATATGGCATTCCATCATATGTCCCACATGGTTCTCCACTATTTTCCCACATGGCATCCCACTCTTATGTCCCACATGGCATTTCATCCTATTTCCCACATGACATCCGTTCCTGTCTCACTTGACATCCCTCCCTATGTTTCCCATGGCATCCCACCTAATGTCATGCATGAGGCTTCTCACCCGATGTCCCGCATGGCATACCATCTTATGTTCAACATTGGATCCCACCATATGTCCCACATGGTATCCCTCCCCATGTCCCAATGACATCCCACTATATGTCCCACATGGCATCGCATCCCATATCCCACATGGCTTCCTACCCTATTTTACACATGGCATCCCACCCTATGTCACACATGGTGTCACACCTGGCATCGCACCCATCCCATCACATGTCTCTCCTATGTCCCACATGATAGCCATCCAATATCTTACATGGCATCCCACCCCATATCCCACACTGCATCCCATCAGATGTCCCACATAGCCTCCTACCCTATGTCACATGTGGTTTCCCACCCTGTGTCACATGTGGCATCCCACCCTATATCCCACATGGTTCCCACCCTATATTCCACATGACATCTCATCTGATTTCCCAAATGGCATCCCACTCTATGTCACATGTGGCATCCCACCGCATGTCCCACCCCATATCCCACATAGCATCCCATTTGATGTTCCACATGGCATCCCACCCTATATCCATAGACTCCATAAGCAGTCTCATCTTAGCTATCACAGTCCCTGATTGAGCATACTAAGTATACAAGTCTGTCATTTCATAAACTTATGCAAATGAACTGTTGAATAAGAAAAAGTTTGTTTGTTTGTTTTTCACTTTATACCAGGGAAAGTACATGTAAGTCACATTGGCTTGTTTTCAGTGTGTACCTGATGAATTTGCCAGGATGGAAAGTGGATGAACACCGGGTTAACACCCTGCTCTTTACGAGAAGTGTTCAAAGAACTAGGCAGGGGTGAAACCCCTACCACTGGAACCGACCGCTTTACGTCCCCTTCAAAGAACGGTGAGCGCCACCCAACCATTGGCCACTTTTCATAAAGGTCTGGTGGGGGAGAAGATATAATGCCACCCAACCATTGGCCACTTTTCATAAAGGTCTGGTGGGGGAGAAGATATAATGCAGATGATAAACCTCGGCGCTTGATGTCAGCATGTATTGTTCTGCATATATGTGGAAAAATCGCTGGTTAAATTGCCATTGGACTCGAACCTGGGATCTCGGTCGTATGCTCAGCCAACTTAGCTACCTGCCTCCCTTAAAGGCGGAGTCAAATAATCATGCATGATACAGCCCTTGGTGCATACCACATGGTATACATCCTAACCTATGTCCCATGTGGCTGCCACCCATGTCCCACAGGGCATCCCTCCCTATGTTTATATGCAGTCACATCCCACCACACTCCCTGACTGAGCATACTGAGTTCAGTCTAGTGTAGTCAGTTCTTAAACTGTAGCAACTTTTATATGCAAACGAACAGAATAATAAAGGCGGAGTTTAATAATCATGCCTGATACAGCAGTTGATAAAAAAATGTTGCGAAGAATTTGAAGGATTTTAAACCTCAAGTGTTATGAGAGACAATTGAGGATTTCTGAAGAATATTGAAAAAGTATATCATCTCACAGTTATCTTTTAAGGAAATATCAAATGATTTAAAGACTTTTTCCTAATAAAAACTAGTCTTTAACCTGTATATGGGTCTCTGAAAATTTTGTAAAATTTTTAAAGGAAATTCCAGCCTTCTCTGAAAATTTCTCAAGACTTCTCAAAATTTGTAAACATTTTTTGAAGAAACCTTAGGAAAATCTGTGGACGACTGGACAAAAAGTATTTTTTTCAGATGGACGAAACTGCCATTATATAGGTTCGCATTATGCTTCTCATGCTCACCAAAAAATGCTTTGTATGCCTGAACATGCTGAACTTTCTTTTATGCCTCCATGTAAGAAAGTGTATGTTGTTTGAATGCCTGTCTTGATAATTTTCTGCTCTGAAGAAGTGGATTGGAAACTTTATGCTGCAGCCAGAGTTAGACATACAAGCAGAAAATGTGTTTTGTTTGTTACATGAGTTGATTTTGAATCAAAAATTGAAGCAGATGACACGGAGGTAAAGTAATTGATGTTTTAAGAATTTAAAGTGGAAGAGCAAGTGTAAATTTAATGCCTCAAAGAAAGGTGTAAAAGTTAGTGCAAGGTGGAGGGATATGAATGCATTGCTAGCAATATTTGTTCAAGGCGGTGGGGTAAGGGATATGAATGCATTGCTAGCAATATTTGTTCAAGGCGGTGGGAGGGTGAGGGATATGAATGCATTGCTAGCAATATTTGTTTAAGGCGGTGGGAGGGGGAGGGATATGAATGCATTGCTATTAATATTTGTTCAAGGCGGTAGGAGGGGGAGGGATATAAATGCATTGCTAGCAATATTTGTTCAAGGCGGTGGGGTGAGGGATATAATGCATTGCTAGCAATATTTGTTCAAGGCGGTGGGAGGGGGAGGGATATGAATGCATTGCTATTAATATTTGTTCAAGGCGGTGGGAGGAATATGAATGCATTGCTATTAATATTTGTTCAAGGTGGTGAGAGGGGGAGGGATATGAATGCATTGCTAGCAATATTTGTTCAAGGCGGTGGGAGGAATATGAATGCATTGCTATTAATATTTGTTCAAGGCGGTGAGAGGGGGAGGGATATGAATGCATTGCTAGCAATATTTGTTCAAGGCGGTGGGATGAGGGATATGAATGCATTGCTAGCAATGTTTGTTCAAGGCGGTGGGAGGGTGAGGGATATGAATGCATTGCTAGCAATATTTGTTCAAGGCGGTGAGAGGGGGAGGGATATGAATGCATTGCTATTAATATTTGTTCAAGGTGGTGGGAGGGTGAGGGATATGAATGCATTGCTATTAATATTTGTTCAAGGCGGTGGGAGGGTGAGGGATATAAATGCATTGCTAGCAATATTTGTTCAAGGCGGTGGGAGGGTGAGGGATATGAATGCATTGCTAGCAATATTTGTTCAAGGCGGTGGGAGGGTGAGGGATATGAATGCATTGCTAGCAATATTTGTTCAAGGCGGTGGGAGGGTGAGGGATATAAATGCATTGCTAGCAATATTTGTTCAAGGCGGTGGGAGGGTGAGGGATATGAATGCATTGCTAGCAATGTTTGTTCAAGGTGGTGGGAGGGGTGGGATAAGAATGCATTGCTAGCAATATTTGTTCAAGGCGGTGGGAGGGGGTGGGATATGAATGCATTGCTAGCAATATTTGTTCAAGGCGGTGGGAGGAATATTAATGCATTGCTAGCAATGTTTGTTCAAGCGGTGGGAGGGTGAGGGATATGAATGCATTGCTAGCAATGTTTGTTCAAGGTGGTGGGAGGGGGGGGGATAAGAATGCATTGCTAGCAATATTTGTTCAAGCGGTGGGAGGAATATGAATGCATTGCTAGCAATGTTTGTTCAAGGTGTTGGGAGGGGGTGGGATAAGAATGCATTGCTAGCAATATTTGTTCAAGGCGGTGGGAGGGTGAGGGATATGAATGCATTGCTAGCAATGTTTGTTCAAGGTGGTGGGAGGGGGTGGGATAAGAATGCATTGCTAGCAATATTTGTTCAAGGCGGTGGGAGGGTGAGGGATATGAATGCATTGCTAGCAATATTTGTTCAAGGCGGTGGGTCACTGGGGTGAGGGATATAATGCATTGCTAGCAATATTTGTTCAAGGTGGTGGGAGGGGGTGGGATAAGAATGCATTGCTAGCAATATTTGTTCAAGGCGGTGGGAGGGTGAGCGATATGAATGCATTGCTAGCAATATTTGTTCAAGGCGGTGGGAGGGGGTGGGATATGAATGCATTGCTAGCAATATTTGTTCAAGGCGGTGTTTTTTGTTTCTATGCTATTGATTTGATCATTCTATAAAGTATCACATGGATTTCTTTTCTGTAGCTTTGGTTGATCAGTTCCAAGATAAGACATGTCCTGTTGTTACACGGCTGGATTTCATCTTTGCAGTAAACCTACCACCAAGATGGCATTTAGAGGTAATATACTATGTATTCTACTCGTGTAAAGATTGTCATCAGCGATGATTCATTCCCATAAATATTTTGTAGTTGTTAAAAGATCTTGAACTGGAAGGAAATTGTTACATCAGTAATGAAAAGTGACCTCAATAGTTTATATAATGTTGGATGATGTTATGATGATTTTGTTGTTATTTTTCTTATTATAAAGAAGTTCATTTTCAGCACTATTCTGCTGCACTTTTACAGTGTATTAAAAAGTTAATGATTTAACAGTGTCACATTGATTTAAATTCTCAATAATTTCTTATGGTTTGCATTGAAGAAACACTGGAGTATGGTTGATTAATGGTTAAAGATGTTTTAGTAGGTGCTGAGTTTAGACTTCTGGTCTTATTACCACATTGAATTTTCAAGCAAGATGTTAACTTTATAAAGTTTCTTCAATCTAAAACAAAAGTTGCATATAAGGAGCACCAGCTTTGCAAGGAAGTGAACCTATGATAGACTGGCATTATGTACAGTGAACCTATACTTGACTGGCATTATGTATGTGACTGGTATTATGTACTGAACCTATAATAGACTAGTATATGTACAGTGAACCTACAGTGTAATAGACCGGTTTAGTGGGGAGTGAAGTGCCTTCTCCTTACAGTACATCCGTGCTACACTTTGACTGTAATGGTTCCTAAAAGAATTAAAATAAATCAATTTTACACCATTCGTATGAACCTTATTCCAGCTACTGACATAGTTAATAAGAGTACACCATAACTTTACAGATTTTACACCTTGCGTATGAACCTTATTCCAGCTACTGACATAGTTTATAAGAGTACACCATAAGTTTACAGATTTTACACCTTGCGTATGAACCTTATTCCAGCTACTGACATAGTTTATAAGAGTACACCATAACTTTACAGATTTTACACCGTGCGTATGAACCTTATTCCAGCTACTGACAGTTTATAAGAGTACACCATAACTTTACAGATTTTACACCATGCGTATGAACCTTATTCTAGCTACTGACATAATTAATAAGAGTACACCATAACTTTACAGATTTTACACCATGCGTATGAACCTTATTTTACTTACTGACATAATTGATAACAGTACACCATAACTTTACAGATTTTACACCATGCATATGAACCTTATTTCAGCTACTGACATAATTGATAACAGTACACCATAACTTTACAGATTTTACACAGTGCGTATGAACCTTATTCCAGCTACTGACATAATTAATAAGAGTACACCATAACTTCACAGATTTTACACCATGCGTATGAACCTTATTCCAGCTACTGACATAGTTTATAAGAGTACACCATAACTTTACAGATTTTACACCTTGCGTATGAACCTTATTCCAGCTACTGACATTATTGATAAGAGTACACCATAACTTTACAGATTTTACACCATGCGTATGAACCTCATTCCAGCTACTGACATAGTTTATTAGAGTACACCATAACTTCACAGATTTTACACCATGCGTATAAACCTTATTCCAGCTACTGACATAGTTTATAAGAGTACACCATAACTTTACAGATTTTACACCTTGCGTATGAACCTTATTCCAGCTACTGACATAGTTTATAAGAGTACACCATAACTTCACAGATTTTACACCATGCGTATAAACCTTATTCCAGCTACTGACATAGTTTATAAGAGTACACCATAACTTTACAGATTTTACACCTTGCGTATGAACCTTATTCCAGCTACTGACATAGTTTATAAGAGTACACCATAACTTTACAGATTTTACACAGTGCGTATGAACCTTATTCCAGCTACTGACATAGTTTATAAGAGTACACCATAACTTTACAGATTTTACACCTTGCGTATGAACCTTATTCCAGCTACTGACATAATTAATAAGAGTACACCATAACTTTACAGATTTTACACCTTGCGTATAAATCTTATTCCAGCTACTGACATAGTTTATAAGAGTACACCATAACTTCACAGATTTTACACCATGCGTATAAACCTTATTCCAGCTACTGACATAGTTTATAACAGTACACCATAACTTTACAGATTTTACACCTTGCGTATGAACCTTACTCCAGCTACTGACATAATTAATAAGTGTACACCATAACTTTACAGATTTTACACCTTACGTATGAACCTTATTCCAGCTACTGACATAATTGATAACAGTACACCATAACTTTACAGATTTTACACCTTGCGTATGAACCTTACTCCAGCTACTGACATAATTAATAAGAGTACACCATAACTTTACAGATTTTACACCATGCGTATGAACCTCATTCCAGCTACTGACATAATTAATAAGAGTACACCATAACTTTACAGATTTTACACCATGCATATGAACCTTATTTCAGCTACTGACATAATTAATAAGAGTACACCGTAACTTTACAGATTTTACACCATGCGTATGAACCTTATTTTACTTACTGACATAATTGATAACAGTACACCATAACTTTACAGATTTTACACCATGCATATGAACCTTATTTCAGCTACTGACATAATTAATAACAGTGCACCATAACTTTACAGATTTTACACCATGCGTATGAACCTTATTCCAGCTACTGACATAGTTAATAAGAGTACACCATACCTTTACAGATTTTACACCTTGCGTATGAACCTTATTCCAGCTACTGACATAGTTAATAAGAGTACACCATAACTTTACAGATTTTACACCATGTGTATGAACCTTATTCCAGCTACTGACATAGTTAATAAGAGTACACCATACCTTTACAGATTTTACACCATGCGTATGAACCTTATTCTAGCTACTGACATAGTTAATAAGAGTACACCGTAACTTTACAGATTTTACACAGTGCGTATGAACCTTATTCCAGCTACTGACATAATTAATAAGAGTACACCATAACTTCACAGATTTTACACCACATGAACCTTATTCTAGCTACTGACATAGTTAATAAGAGTACACCGTAACTTTACAGATTTTACACAGTGCGTATGAACCTTATTCCAGCTACTGACATAGTTAATAAGAGTACACCATACCTTTACAGATTTTACACCATGCGTATGAACCTTATTCTAGCTACTGACATAGTTAATAAGAGTACACCGTAACTTTACAGATTTTACACAGTGCGTATGAACCTTATTCCAGCTACTGACATAATTAATAAGAGTACACCATAACTTCACAGATTTTACACCATGCGTATGAACCTCATTCCAGCTACTGACATAGTTAATAAGAGTACACCGTAACTTTACAGATTTTACACAGTGCATATGAACCTTATTCCAGCTACTGACATAATTAATAAGAGTACACCATAACTTCACAGATTTTACACCATGCGTATGAACCTTATTCTAGCTACTGACATAGTTAATAACAGTGCACCATAACTTTACAGATTTTACACCGTGGGTATAAACCTTATTTCAGCTACTGACGTAATTGATAACAGTACACCATAACTTTACAGATTTTACACCATGCGTATGAACCTTATTCCAGCTACTGACATAGTTTATAACAGTACACCATAACTTTACAGATTTTACACCATGCGTATGAACCTTATTTCAGCTACTGACATAATTGATAAGAGTACACCATAACTTTACAGATTTTACACCTTGCGTATAAACCTTATTCTAGCTACTGACATAATTGATAACAGTACACCATAACTTTACAGATTTTACACCGTGGGTATAAACCTTATTTCAGCTACTGACATTATTGATAAGAGTACACCATAACTTTACAGATTTTACACCTTGCGTATGAACCTTATTTCAGTTACTGACATAATTGATAACAGTACACCATAACTTTACAGATTTTACACCGTGGGTATAAACCTTATTTCAGCTACTGACATTATTGATAAGAGTACACCATAACTTTACAGATTTTACACCATGCGTATGAACCTTATTCCAGCTACTGACATAGTTTATAACAGTACACCATAATTTTACAGATTTTACACCATGCGTATGAACCTTATTCCAGCTACTGACATAATTGATAACAGTACACCATAACTTTATAGATTTTACACAGTGTGTATGAACCTTATTTTAGCTACTGACATAATAAGAGTACACCATAACTTTACAGTTCACAAAATTGATTAGTCAAATCGATTGATTATTTAAGTTGATATAAACCAGTGTTTTACTTAATAAACAGCCGTGGGCATCTTGATGTAAATACTCCAATGGAAACCAACCAATTTTCATCCCTACAGAAAGAGTTGGCCAAACTCTTCATGTCTCTTGGTTCCACAAGTGCAGCTTTAGAAGTGTTTCATCGTTTGCAACTCTGGGAAGATGTCGTAGATTGCTACAAAAGGCTGGGTAAAGCTGAAAAGGTAAAGTCTCTGTAGTTTTACAATGAATGAATTTTTGTTTTCTAATCAATATAAGGTTGCATTACTTTCATTGTTTATTGGCCGCTGCATTGCAAGTCTGTGGATGCATAGAGTATTAGCTACAAGTTATGGAAACAGCAGAAAGATAGAGTATTAGCTACAAACTATGGAATCAGCAGAGAGATAAAGTATTAGCTACAAACTTTTTAAACAGCAGAAAGATAGAGTATTAGCTACAATTTAAGGAAACAGCAAAAATATAGAGTATTAACTACAAACTATGGAAACAGCAGAAAGATAGAGTATTAGCTACAAACTATGGAAACAGCAGAAAGATAGAGTATTAGCTACACACTATGGAATCAGCAGAGAGATAAAGTATTAGCTACAAACTTTTTAAACAGCAGAAAGATAGAGTATTAGCTACAATTTAAGGAAACAGCAAAAATATAGAGTATTAACTACAAACTATGGAAACAGCAGAAAGATAGAGTATTAGCTACAAACTATGGAAACAGCAGAAAGATAGAGTATTAGCTACAAACTATGGAAACAGCAGAAAGATAGAGTATTAGCTACAAACTATTTAAACAGCAGAAAGATAGAGTATTAGCTACAATTTAAGGAAACAGCAAAAATATAGAGTATTAGCTACAATTTATGGAAACAGCAGAAAGATAGAGTATTAGCTACAAACTATGGAAACAGCAGAAAGATAGAGTATTAGCTACAAACTATGGAAACAGCAGAAAGATAGAGTATTAGCTACAAACTATGGAAACAGCAGAAAGAAAGTATTAGCTACAAACTATGGAAACAGCTGAAAGATAGAGTATTAGCTACAAACTATGGAAACAGCAGAAAGATGGGTCAAGGTACAGCTTTTCTCATTTCCTTCATTAGTTTGCATATTTTTGGTAGTCAATGATTTCCTTCATTAATTTTATGTTTTTGGTGGTCAATGATTTCCTTTATTAGTTTGCATATTTTTGGTGGTCAATGATTTCCTTCATTAGTTTGCATATTTTTGGTGGTCAATGATTTCCTTCATTAGTTGCATATTTTTGGTGGTCAATGATTTCCTTCCATTAGTTGCATTTTTTTGGTGGTCAATGATTTCCTTCATTAGTCGCATATTTTTGATGGTCAATGATTTCCTTCATTAGTTGCATATTTTTGGTGGTCCATGATTTCCTTCATTAGTTGCATATTTTTGGTGGTCAATGATTTCCTTCATTAGTTTGCATATTTTTGATGCTTAATGATTTCCTTCATTAGTTTGCATATTTTTGGTGGTCAATGCTCTCGTATGTGAATATCCTCAGCCACTATTCTTTGAAGTAGAATGGTTGATTCTGACAAAACTTTTACCAGAGCTGTAATAAAGGAGAAAAAGAATATCTCCTCATTTTTAAAGAATGAAATGAAGGAAGAAAAAAAAATAGAAAATGATATCAAGATTCTGAGCTGACTGCCCTTTCATTCCTATTAAATGCACAACTTTAGGGCAAAATGTTGATGATCTTGTTGTTTTGCTACAATTCCACACTGAGAACTCTCCTAGACAAAGATGCACCAATACAGAGGAAAGTTGGTGTTGCTAGAACATTCTTACCTTTGTACAATGATGACTTAAAGGAGAAAAAAGTCACAAGACAGAAAGCGGAACAAAAAGCGATACTTATAACAAATTATTGATTTTAAAAACTTTTAATTGAACAGAAATTTCTACACAGTCTCGCAAAAATTAAGAGAGATTATTATGCAGATCTTATTGAAAAACACTCTGGAAATCAAAAGAAACTTTTCGATATTGTAGCGTCTCTTTCCAGCACTAAAGAAGAAGTATAACTTTCTGATTATGACAATCCTTGAGACTTCCTGGTAATGACAATCCTTGAGACTTCCTGATTATGACAATCCTTGAGACTTCCTGATTATGACAATCCCTTGAGTTTGGCAAATGATTTTTGGAGAATATTTTATTTGTGAAGTTAACTTGATCAGAGACAAGAAAGACAGGCTATCCAGCAACGACGCAACCTGTCCACCACCACCTCGTCAAAACTCTTTACTTGACAGCTTTTCTCCTGTATCAGTTGAAGATGTGCAGAAAATCATTATGAGCTCATCCAATGCTTCATGTATTATGGATTCCATACCAGCAAAGTTGTTGAAGGAGTGTTTGCATTTGTCATCCCCGATTATTAAAAATATCATTAACAATGTCTATGGAAAACGGTTATTTTTCTCCTGATTGGAAATCGCCAACTATTAGTAATTTTTCATTCATCGCACAATTAATGGAGAAAACAGTTCTTTAACAACTTTGGCTCACGTTGAACATCTTGATCCATCCCACCAAAGTGCATACAGAAAACATCACAGCACAGAATCAGCTTTACTCAAGGTTCAATCTGATATTCTCCTTGCTATGGATAGACAACATATAACTTTCTTGGTGCTTCTAGATCTCAGTGCAGTGTTCGACACGTTGAGCATTCCATAATACTTCAGACAATAACAAATGAGTTTGGTGTGATTGGTAAACCCTTTGAATGAATTCAGTTACATCTTTTTAACCGCCAGCAACGTGTTGTTACCGAGGAGCAGCTATTCAACAACTTTAACCTCAAATATGGGGTGCCACAAGGATCGTGTCTGGGACCGATACTATTTGTTCTTTACGCAAGTAAACTATTCCAAATCATCTCTCACCACCTACCAACATCCCACAGCTATGCAGATGACACACAGATTTATCTCTCTTTTTGTCCAGATGACCAACTATGCAAAAATTGTGCCATAAAATCAATTGAACGATGTATAGATGACATTAAATCCTGGATGATATCTAACAAACTTTCTATAAATGATAATAAAACGGAATTTCTCATTCTTGGATCAAAGCGCTAACTTTCAAAGATCACAACTAATAAGTTACATGTTGGGCTGCCTGAAATTGAACCTGTAAGAAGTGTAAGGACTCTTGGTGTTTGGTTCGACATCGAATTGTCCATGGATACCCATATTGCAAAAATTTGTCAAAAGGCATTCTTTCAATTGCACAATTTAAAGCGTATCCGCAAGTACTCATCAAACGATTTCACTCAGACTATTGTCCATGCTTTTGTCACTACTCATATTGATTACTGCAATTCTTTTTTATATGGTCTTCCAATTCAAATCAAAAAATTTCAGAAAGTTCAAAATGCTGCAGCAAGATTAATACAAAATGTACCAAACTTTCATCACATCTCTTCTACCTTGCTTGCTTTTCACTGGCTACCTGTGGAATTCAGAATTCAATTCAAAATACTTCTGTTTGTCTTTAAATCTCTACACAATATGGCACCTAGCTACTTGTCAGATTTGATTATCAGAAAATCTTGAACAAATTACAGTCCAAAGTCCAATAATGATATATATTTAGTTGTTCTTCGTACCCGCTGCAAATTATTTGGTCACAGAACGTTTGCTAGAGCAGGACCGTCTCCGTGGAATGCTTTGCCTCAAAAATAAAATATACTGATTCTTTTGCCGTTTTTAAAAATGTTTAAAAAACACATCTTTTGAAAGTTGCTTTTGACATTTGAATTTATTATATTTTAGGTTTTGAAAGTCTCTTTCACTCTACATACATTTTTGTATTACCTTTATTCTTCTTTGGTTCGCATGCATGAAAAGGTTTTTTGATAATTTTTAGAAAATGTTAAAGTTTGTTTAGAGTTCCTCAGAAAAAGTTGAAGTTTTTTCAGATATCTTCATGGAAGGTTAGAATTTCCTTAAAAAATGTAAAAGTTTTTTAGAGACACTTAAAACAGGATTGAAGACTGGTCTCCTTAAAAAGTCTACAAAACATTTAATATTTCCTTAGAAGATAACTGTAAAATGATATAATTTTCCAATAATCTTCAGAGATCCTCAAGTCTCTCTTGTAGCACTTGAGATTTAAAATCCTTGAAATTCTTCAAAATATTTGGGCACCAACAGTTGTATCAGGCATGATTATTAAACTCCACCTTTATTCTTGTGCTCATTTGCATAAAGTTGCTACAGTATATGAACTGATTATACTTTTTTATTTAGTATGCTAAGTCAGGAAGTGTGACAGGATGTGATTGCATATGGACATCGGGAGGGATGCCATATGGGACATGGATGGGGGCCATGAGGGACATATGATATAATATATACCATGTGGTATACACCATGGGCTACATCAGGCATAGTTATTTGACTCCACCTTTTTTTCTTATTCAACAATTCATTTGCATATAAGTTATTATATGACCTGACACTTTCATACATAGTATGCTCAATTAGGGATTATGATACTGTAGCTAGGATGAGACTTCTTATGGAGCCTATGGGATGTCATGTGGGACATGGTGGGATGCCATGTGGGACATGGTGGAATGCCACGAGTAACACAGTGTAACATAGGTTGGGATGCCATGTGTAACATAAGGTAGGATGCCATGTGTGACATAGGGTAGGAGGCTATGTGGGACATAGGGTAGGAAGCCAGGGGACATGGGATGCGATGCCATGTGGGACATAAAGTAGGATGTCATTGTAACATTAGGAGGATACCATGTGAAACATATGGTGGGACATAAGGTGAGATGTCATGTGGGACATCAGGTGGGAAGCCACTGTTGCGGGACACAGGGAGGGATGCCATGTGGGACATAGGGAGGGATGTCATGTGGTACACATGGTTGGATTATTGTGGGACATGGATGTAGGATAGGATCCTTGTGGCTCAGAGCATGGGATGCCACGTGGGATATACGGTGGAATGCTATGTGAGACACTGTATGGTGGAATGCCATGTGGGAGATATGGTGGAATGCCATGTGGGACAATGCATGGGATGTCATGTGGGACATGAGGTGGGATGTCATTTGGGTTTTGGGATGTGATCCATGTGGGACATAGGGTGGAATGCCATGTAGGTATAGGATGGGATGCTCTGTGGGACATATGATGGAATACCACATGGGACAAGGGATGGGATGTCATGTGGGACATGTGGCCGGATGCCATGTGGGAGATATGGTGGAATGTCATGTGGGACATGGGGTTGGATGCCATATGGGACATGGGATGCCATGTGGGACATGGGATGCCATGTGGGACATGGGATGCCATGTGGGACATGGGATGCCATGTGGGACATGGGATGCCATGTGGGACTTAGTGTGAGATGCCAATTTTTATAATTGGCCTGGTCATATGATATGGGTGTCAATTTGCGTGGGCTTGCGAACCATGACGGTATTTACCGTTCTAATTAATATAATTATCTTTGATATTTTATTGCTAAGTCTATCTGTCTAACTACCATATATGTTTTTTTTTAAATCATAATTTTAAATTACATATAGAAATTATTTTACCTTTTAATGTTTTATTGATATAGATGTATTTACTTCAAGTTATACCTTACCTTCCATGCTATAAATATGCAATCTGGTCACATGACCTGATTCTCACGCACTTCTAACCGACCCTAAAAAAAGTAGCAACCAGCCAAGCCCTGACCTCCATAATACCTCTGTACTACCTCCACTCATTTTCAGTGCGTTGTTTGCACAACATCGCTGAAGCTGGTCATTTTTATTTTATTATAATTTAACCCTTTTCTAACTCGTTTCTTCTTTGCAGCTTCTACCTGGAGGGTTTTTACGCTGCCCTTTCTCATCCGGCTTGCCTCTTCAAGTCTTTTAAGGTAAGACGAGGTAGCCATGGGTCCGAGATTTCTTCGGCCGACCTACACGACTTTACCCGTGTAGCCTACACTTAGGATAGCGGGTTTTTGTCTCCATTCATACAAAGCGAGTGGCTAGTTCGAGAGCGTCCTACTCTCGTGGTGGGTGTTTTAGGTCCTAGAGCTCCAGGTGTGCCTGTCTAGGGGCCCTCTTGCCCCGGGGTTTAAGTGTTTTTCATCCTCGGCCCCGCCCCTCCACGAGGAGAGCCTAGCGTTATACCATGCTTTGTATTAGCATGTAAGGATATTTCAGTACAGGTTCTCGTATGCATTAGGCCAATTTCTTATTTCAATTTTGGCGCATGCGCATTGGGTCGACGTCACCGTAGGGTGTTCGAGGAGTCGGCTTCTAGCAACTCCAAGGAGCTACAATTGTTACAAGAAAGCTTGTTTTTGTATTAACGTTACCAGCGTATGAATATTTTCGTTTTTCTTACATAAATTAAAGACAAAGTTTTCAATTTTCAAGCTTGATTTTTGGGGCTTGGGAGAGACCGGAGGGGGGCCTCCGACGTCATATTTAAAGGGAAACTAATCTCTTTCTTCTATCTTTACAGACATCGCGTACTCAGTGGTTTGTGTTTTCCACGTTACCCCGGCGCTTGTAAAGTTTTTACGTTGGATGCGTTTTCTCGGCATTTAAAAAATAATTCAGATAGAAATTTTTTCTCTTAAAATGTTTTTGATGCACTCATTTGCTATGCCTCGTCTCTCTCCTTTAGCATGATTGTAGGATCATAGATACTTCCCCCAGTAGGGGCGCTATTGCTGTATTTGTTTATGTAGGCATTGATATATGTTTGTCTCTTTTTAGAAATTATGTTGAGAATGATTAACTCAGTGGCGTTGCGCCTAAGGTGACGTTCCAAGTGAATGCCACCTAGAGTTAAAGAAGCTCAGAGAGAGAGAGAAGATAAAGATCTTAGTCCTCTTCGTGGCGTTGCGCCACCTAGAGTTGAAAGGATAAGAGAGAGAGACAAGATATCCTCTTCGTGGCGTTGCGCCACCTAGAGTTGAAAAGGTAAGAGAGATAAGATAACCTCTGATTAACTCAGTGGCGTTGCACCTTAGGTTGGGTTTCAAGTGAACGCCACCTAGAGTTAAGAAAGTTCAGAGAGAGAGAAGATAACCTCATATGGGCGTTGCGCCACCTAAGTTGAAAAGAGAAAGATAAGACCCGTGTCTACGGGCTAGTGCGGTTTCGTCGGACGGTTTCATACGATTCCGCAGCTTGGGTTTTGGGCGGTTCCATTGGACGGTTCCGTACGGTTCCGTACAGTTCCGAGTTCCATACGGTTCCGCAGCCCGTGTTTCAGGTTTTGGGCGCTTCCATTGGACGGTTCCATACGGTTCCGCAGCCTGTGTTTCCGGGTTTTGGGCGGTTCCATTGGATAATTCCGAGATCCATACGGTTCCGCGGCCCGTGTTTACGGGGCGGACGGTTCCATACAGTTCCGCAGCCCGTGTTTACGGGTTTTTGGGCGCTTCCATTGGACGATTCCGAGATCCATCCGGTTCAGCGGCCCGTGTTTACAGGACCGGACGGTTCCATTGGATGGCTCCACACGGTTCCGCAGCCCGTGTTTACGGGTTTTGGACGGTTCCGAGATCCATACGGTTCCGCGGCTCGTGTTTACAAGACCGGACGGTTCCGCGGCCCGTGTTTATGGGTCCGTACGGTTCCATACGGTTCCGCGGCCCGTGTTTATGCTTCCGTACGGTTCCATTGGAAGGTTCCATACGGTTCCGTGGCCCGTGTTTACGGGCTTGGACGGTTCCGCGGCCAGTAGTTTACGGGTCCGTACGGTTCTATTAGACGGTTCCACGGCCCATGTTTACGGGTCCCTTTTCGGTTCCATTGGACGGCTCCAGTGAGCGGAACATATTTTTAAGTTGATAACGTACACTGTACGGTTTACCCGCTTATACGCCCACTAGCTACTAAGCTACGTGGTCAGGTGACAGATGACATTCTTTACAAGAAGTATAGCATTACGACAGCTATTTTCTTCTTGGTCCCGTAGCCATTAGCTACGCAGTTCCACGGCTCGTGTGAACGCAATTAAGATTGTCTGCGTTGAACGTTACAGTTCCGTAATTATTTTCACCAGTATCATGGACATGGAGAAGAGGCCTCAGAGTGTCGGTACTTTACGCACCTAAGAGGTCCCGCTATGCATAGCGTGCAAACGCTTCTTTAGACCGTACAGGCCCGTATGACCTCAGAGCTTTTGCAAAGGGATAACGCACACTGTACGGTGAACCCGGAAATTGAGTCCGCTAGCAAGGAAGCTACTTGGTCAGGTGATAGGTGACAATCTTCACGAGAAGTATAGCATCAAGAGAGCTATTTTCTTCTTGTCTCTGTAGCCATTAGCTACCCTGTTCCACGGCCGTGTGGACTGCCTCAGTAAAATTTTGCGCGTTGAATGTTACAGTTCCGCGATGTTTTTCACCTATATCATCGACACGGAGGGCAGGTCCCTAGTGTCGTTACGTTAAGCGCCTTAGATGTCCTGCGATGCGTCGCATGTAACACTTCTTAAGTTGCGCTCCAGTGTTATCGACATGATCAAACCTGTGTACACCGCTGTGGTCCTCGGTTCCACGATGGAACGGGTAGGCCCACAAAAGGCGGTGCTCTACAAGGTTATACGTGAGTTAGTAACCTTTTTATGGCTAGTTGTAGAGCCATTGGATTACTTGCACGGGTCCGTAGGGCTCCGGTGATCGGTTCCATACGGCCCCACGGCTTGTTTTCACGGCCCCATAAGGGTCCGTAAAACAGCTCGGCAGCTCCGTACGGGTCATGGGATGACGTTTGGGTCCGTAGGGCTGCATAGTTCTGCAGCAGGGTAACGTACAACGTACGTCACACCCGATAGTTTACCCTTTAGCTTTTTAACTACATGGTCAGGTGATAGTAACAATCTTAGGAGAGCTATTCCTTCTCCACGTCCATGTGAGCTGACTTGGTGAGATTTCCACGTTGAATGTCACGGTTCCGCAAAGATTTTCACCAGTATCATGGACGCGAGGACGGGTCCCTGTTTGTCAGTACGTTACGCTCCCAAGATGCGTTGCGTGCAAGCGCTTGCTCAGGTTTCGAGGCCTAGCGTTGGGTGATAAAAAATCCATCTCTATGGGAGGCATACCATCACGAGAGCCATTTTCTCTGTGTTACGTAGTTCCACGACCGTTTAAACTACTCTGAATATGATTTTTGTATCGAACGAGACGTTCCACTCAAATTATACAGATATTGACGCGGTTTTACGTACAATGTACGATAGACCCGGGTAACGGAATTTCGGGGTGTTCCGCGGTCGTCTTTCTTACCGGGACTCTTTTAGCGTTCGGCGGCAGTCCCCCACGCATAGCCACTGGCTACGCTGCTCCATAGTGAATATATACAAACGGAGTTAACGGCCTACACCAGCAGCGCTGCTGGGTGGTAGAGAACCAGTAGCCATGAGCTACAGAGTTCCGTGGCCGTTTTTCTTACTGGGACACGTACTGAGTACGACGGTAGTCCCCTAATCCCCACGCAGCTACCAGTCTCGTAGCTCCGTGATGAAACAAACTAAGTTTACGACTCGTATAGCTTGCATAGCACGTGAACTCCTTCGTATTCCATACGGCCCCAGTATATTTTTAACTATTCCCAACAGGAACGCGTACTGAGTACAACTTCCCTACGCATAGCCACTTACTCGGTGGCCCCGTAGTAAATAGAAGTATACTGAGGTAGCGACTCACGTTATGGATGTAGTACGTTAACGCTATCGTAGACCTAGACGGTTCTTTTGTACTGATAGCTACTACGTTAGGGACATCTACCAGTACCAGTTGTCCCCCTCACTTAGCCATTAGCTTTTTGCTCCGTAGTAAACAGACAAACTTGGCGGATGACTAGTGGATTTTACTTGTCATGCTGACGCCTTTGTAGACCCATAACGGCTCTATAATACTTAACGGGGCTGCATACTTTGTACGGCGTAAGTCCCCCTAGTAGCCACGCGCTTCTTAGCTCCGTGGTAAAGGGTGTTTAACGGAATTAACGGTCCGTGTAGTTTACACAGGACGTCAACTCTTTCGTGATTTCTACCCCAGTGCTGGGGTTGACTCATCTGGTCGACGTAGTACGTTACACCCCCCCCCTGTCAATATTAACTCCATGAAGGATACTTTTCTTGACAATAGGTGGCCTTTTGATAGACAACCTTACATTTGGGGTAGCTATCACCAACAACAGCACGTATGGTTCATTCCATACTTTAACACCTTAAAGCAGTTTCCATGCGGTTTTACGGCCTGTTACTTAATCCTTACTCTACCACGCGGCGATAGTATCGCCGATTTCAAACCACCTTTTTCTAAAAATAAAATCGGGACTTTACCGCAGTCCTATACGAGTAATCTTGGTATCATTTTAAAGTACTCGGATATTTCTTTCACAAAATGAAACTTTTTTTTAGGGGTCTTATTACATAATTTTTAGAAAAAGTACATCGAAAAAGGGTAAAACTCAATAATTGCTAAAAAAAAAATCAATTTTTTTCTTTTTTTCTTTGACATCTTACGATAATTTCAAGATCACATTTTTGCTTCAAATCAAACACGCAAGTCCTAAGACATGATAGTATTGGTTTCTGGTATACTTTTTATAATCCCTACGTCCAATCTTTTGTTTGTTCTGGAGAAATTTCTACAAAATTTCATGAATTTCTGCCATTTTTGACCGTTTTTTTTCAAAAACTCGTGTAACCCAAACCTTACATCACGCATGCTTTGTTGAATCGCTGTTCGAAAGCGCTTGAAATTTCCTTTCATTTGATATATAAATAAAGCATACCCCCCTCTATTTAGACCCTATCCTATAAGAACAATATTACAGCTCTTCAACTTAAACGACCACGTGGCGCAGAGGAAATGTACGCGAGTAGCGTGCGAGCGCTCAGGGTTCGAGTCTCGCCGTGACCGCTGCGTAATTATTTTTCTGCTGCAGCTTTCAGGGGACGTTTGACTTTTATCATTTTTAATGTGTTTTCATCTTTCCTTTCTTTCTAAAAATTATAGGTTAGTATCATTGGAAAGGAAATTTCAAAAACAATCTAAATATGTAACACAAATCTCTGTTTTCAATACTGACAAGAAGTTATACTTCTGCAAAGATTGACCATTTGTTGACCAAATTTAGCCAAAAATTTCTTAATTTGCATAATTTTGTCCAATATTTCCTAAATTGGTTTTAATTACTCAAAAGATAAATATCTTAGCATCTATTCCAACCAAACTTGTAACGAAAGAAAATGAAAGCAAAAAAGCATATGAAAAAAAGTTACGAAAATTGGGGTCGCCATTTTTAAAGCCCTGGTAGAGTAAGGGTTAACTACTCGTACAGTCATATGGTATTAGTTTTCTCCACGCCCGTAGCCGTAGGCTCTGCGGTTCCAAGGTTGTTACTATACGTAGTATGTTAACACCTTTTCCAGTCAACTTCTTAGACAAGCTTTGCTGTTGATAGGTGTGGCCTGGAGCTACGCGGTTCCGCAACTGCTACACTTTTCAGACACCACTTGGGTGCCATCGACTATGTTGTATGGCTCCGTGGTCTTATGACTCATAACCGTCTCACAGCTACATAGCCTCACACGGTTGGCAGCCCTTCTTGTATACGTTTTATATTAACGGCCTGCCTTTTTAATTCGCTAGCCATTGGTTTTTGGTCAGTAAAGTTTGAACATTCTTCGCTCAGGGTGGACAGTTTTTTCTGGACTGCAGATGGTGTCTCTCAGTACCTCCGCTTTACACGTTTAGTCGGTGGCCACCCCCTTTGATGGTGGTGCGGATGCTCCCACCTGGTGTGAGGAACGAAGTTTTCACCTGTCAGATTTCACTGTCAGTGCTGACGGATGCGTCTTGATCGAGGTAGGGGCACTTTTCTTGTGACCCCTTATGACGGAAACTTGGACGGGTACTTGGCCTTTTTCAACAGGCAGAATGCCAGGGATTTTTGTTCACCATTGTTCACCGCTAGTGCTGAGCGAGGCTTTTCAGTTTCGCGCCGTTTTTGCACCCCTCTTGTGGTCTCCTTTTCAGACAGATAGGAACGGACTCCAAGAGTTTCTGGAATCGTTCCTCTCGTCTCGGCGCAGGACGAACTATGCCAGCCTTACGGCCGCTCACCTGGGACTACAAGTACACGATCGCTATCGTCTCGTTTCACGGAACCCCCACATGATGGGCGTACTTCCCGTAGGTGACCAGAGCTATCAGGACCTTTTCAGTCCCCCGGACGTAGGTCTGTCCGCATCCGTGGATGATCGCAAGCTATCTTTTCTTTGCTTCCTTTCTCCTGACCCGCGCGTTTCAGGGTCGACGCATTTGCCTCCTTCAGAACTCAACTATGTGGGTTACTTTTTCCACTTTTCACGCTAGTACCAAGTATGCTACGCTAGGCGACGTACGGCCGATGGCGCCCACTTTTCCCGGCTCACTGCGGTTCCCTTGGCTGCTCAAGACCTTGCAGGCTTCACGTACGAGCCTTGGGTTAGGGACGATTTTTGTCTTTTTCCCGGGCTCTGGCAAACTGCATCCTAGTCCCGGAGCGCTTCGTTTGATGGTGTGGCCTTAGTCCGCCTTTCCTCGACGTAGCATGGCTTTTCTGAGAGGTTGTTCACCCCATTTCCCGTTGTGGAGGTGGACCCTCTCTCAGACTTATTTCAGTCATGAGCTCTGGGATAACTTGCAGCTATCCACCGAGGTTTTTCCAGTTGGGTCTACGGTCTTTGACTCGCGACCACTGGAAAGTTACATGGAGGTCTCTTCGTAGTGTGTCTTGTGACATTTTCCTCCAATATATCGTCCAGTAACTTTCTTTTAAAGTAGTCTGAACTGTCCATAGAACGGCCGCGGTATGCACTCGAGTTTGAGGCATAGCCTCTTTTCACAGGATTTCTCGTGCCGCTGTTCGGGAAAACGCTTTTCTCGGTTTTTCTCTTGTTTTTGATTTGACTCACTTTACGACGTTCGTGTTACCCCGCTAACTTTTGCTTTTACGCGGTTACGCGCAAACGAATTTTTCCCTGGTCCGGGATTTCTTCAATTCGTTTTAGTTGGTACACGCTTTGTTCCCAATCGTAGTTTACTAGCCGGTTCCGTCTCGTGGACAAATCCAGTGTGTTTTGCGGCATTTTTTGTGGACACCTTTCTGATATTCATATTGTGTCCAAACGCTTTTGCGGTTGGCTTGTTTTTCTGAGTTTTTAGCTCAGGTTCATTCGATGTTTGCCTCCGTTACTGTCAAGGAATGGTGCCTTGTTCGGTTTGACTGTGACCAGACGTGGTTTACTATGTTTTAGTTCTTCCCGCTTCGAGGTCTCTCATCCTTAGGAGGAGAAGGAATTTCGTCCTTTAACTGGGATTCGATTAGTGTAAGTTTTCGTACCAGCCATTAAAAAAAATATTTAAAAAAATGTGCTGCGACCTGAAGTCCTAACTAGTATGTACACACAACCAAACAACCATGCTTATAACAGTACATGTCCTCTACCCCTATGCCAAGTTACATAAATGTACATCATTCATAACATAAGTTATGAAAACATTAATCACAAACTTTAACCAAAACTTTAACCGGAAGCCGATGCCGACGCTGAAGCTACAGGTAGTAGAATAGCTTTACTATTCTTCAATTAGTCAAGCTAAAAACTTCAGTGGTTAGCATTTTCTTTAAATGAAGAAGATTTCCATATGTAGCGTTAAAGATGATTGAGGATATTAAGAAATTGATTAAATTTATCATCAATCAATTTATATAGCGCCAAAATCTATGTAAATAATCAGTGGCTCTGTACAAACAAAATATTACATGAATACGTAAGAAAAATAAAAGATAAGAATACAAGCAATCAGTGGCGCTGTACAAACAAAATATTACATGAATACGTAAGAAAAATAAAAGATAAGAATACAAGCCCTAAAATACTTAATGTAATTAAAACATGCAGCAAAAAAAAAAATATATAAAGTAATCAGATTAAATATAAGTAAAAAAAAAAAAAAAAAAAAAGATTTAAGAACAATACATCTATACCAATAAAAGAGTGAAAGGTAGAATAACTTCTATATGTACTTAAGATTATGATTTATGTAGTAATAGACTGTACAAATAAAATTTCACAAGCTGAAATTAGAAAATAAAAGATAGAAAACCAATCCTGAAATACTTAATGTAATTAAAGCAAAATAATAATAAGGTCAAATATAAATAAAAATAGAGAAAAACTAAAAGGATTAAAGAACAATTTACCCGCTAAGCGTAGCGGGGATATTTGCGAGAGTTATACTTACCTTCCATGCTATAAATATGCAAGCTGGTCACATGACCTGATTCTAATGCACTTCTAACCGACCCTAAAAAACGTAGTAACCAGCCAACTCTGTACTAGCCCTCACTCAACATTCCACCGAGGCCTGAACGAGAGGGGAGGCGGGCGGGATGCATGGAAGGTAAGTATAACTCTCGTAAATTTACTTCAAGCTATACCTTACCTTTCATGCTATAAATATGCAATCAAATTGCAACCGAGGATAGGAAGGATAAGAATGAAAATATTTGTATCTATGACAGCTCTGAAATTAAAGTGGATGTGGGGATTTTGTTTGCAAAAATGATCATATATGTGAAGAGAAATGACTTATGTTATGAATGGTGTACATTCATGTAACTTGGCATAGGGGTAGAGGACATGGGTACTGTTCAAATGAGCATGATTGGAGGGTTGTATGTGTATACTAATTTGTTTATTTGCAGAATAATGAAAATATTTGTATCTATGACAGCTCTGCAATTGAATTGGATGTGGGGATTTTGTTTGCAAAAATGATCATATATGTGAAGAGCATTGTCTACAGATAATTGTGAGGTGAAGTGTGCATATTAATTAGGTTATTTGCATAACAATAAACTTTCGTAGAAAATATTAACCTGAGATAATAACTTGGTACTTAGTACAGTGGTAGATGGTATTGGTACTGTTCAGTTGAGTATGATTGAAAGTTGTGTGTGCAAACTTATTAGCATATTTGCATAACAATGGTAATATTTGTATTAATAATATCTCTTTTTGGTTCGCATGCGAAGCATTTATACGAAGCATTTATGCGAAGCATTTATACGAAGCATTTATGCGGAGCATTTATGCGCAGCATTTACGCGCAGCATTTACGCGCAGCATTTACGCGCAGCATTTACGCGCAGCATTTACGCGCAGCATTTACGCGCAGCATTTACGCGCAGCATTTACGCGCAGCATTTACCCGGAGCATTTACCCGGAGCATTTACCCGGAGCATTTACGCGCAGCATTTACGCGCAGCATTTACGCGCAGCATTTACACGCAGCATTTACGCGCAGCATTTACGCGCAGCATTTACGCGCAGCATTTACGCGCAGCATTTACGCGCAGCATTTACGCGCAGCATTTACGCGAACCTTTGTAATGGAGATTACCTCCGTCCGGCCATTCCGCCATCCGGCCGTCCACAGATTTGTCCTGAGATTTCCTCAGAAATGTTATAGTTTTTTGAGAATTCCTCAGAAGATGTTAAAGTTTCTTCAGAGTTTCTCAGAAAAACTTAAAGTTTCTTTAGATATCCTTATGGAAGGTTAGAATTTCCTTAAAAATTTTAAAGTTTTTCAGAGGTACTTAAGACAGAATTAAAGACTAGTTTCCTAAAAAGTCTACAATACATTTGATATTTTTTTAGAAGATAACTGTAAAATGATATCATTTTTTAATATTCTTCAGATATCCTCAAGTCTCTCTTGTAGCACTTGAGATTTGAAATCCTTAAAATTCTTCGAAATATTTGGGCACCAAACAGTTATATCAGGCATGATTTTTTAAACTCCACCTTTCTTATTGTGTTAATTTGCATAAAGTTGCTAGTCAGGGAGTGTGACAGGATGTGATTGCATATGGACATCGGGAGGGATGCCATGTCGGACATGGATGGGGGCCATGAGGGACATATAATATAATATTTACCATGTTTTATACACCAAGGGCTATATCAGACATAATTATTTGACTCCACCTTTTTGGTTCGCATGCGAAGCATATATGCAAACCTATGTAATGGCGATTATGTCCGTTTGGCTGTCCACAGATTTGTCCTGAAATTTCCTTAGAAATGTTAACGTTTTTTGAAAATTCCTCAGAAAATGTTAAAGTTTTTTCAGAGTTCTTCAGAAAAAGTTAAAGTTTCTTTAGATATCCTTATGGAAGGTTAGAATTTCCTTATAAAATGTTAAAGTTTTTTAGAGGTACTTAAGATAGGATTAAAGACTAGTTTCTTAAAATGTCTACAAAACATTTGATATTTTTTTACAAGATGACTGTAAAATGATATAATTTTCCAATATTCTTCAGAGATCCTCAAGTCTCTCTCGTAGCACTTGAGATTTGAAATCCTTAAAATTCTTTAAAATATTTGGGCACCAAACAGTTATATCAGGCATGATTTTTTAAACTCCACCTTTATTATTGTGCTCATTTGCATAAAGTTGCTACAGTATATGACCTGACCAGACTTTTTTATTTAGCATGCTTAGTCAGGGAGTGTGACAGGATGTGATTGCACATAAACATAGGAAGGGATGCCATGTGGGACATGGATGGGGGCCATGAGGGACATATGATATAATATTTACCATGTTGTATACACCAAGGGCTATATCAGGCATAATTATTTGACTCCACCTTTTTTTCTTATTGAACAGGTCATTGGCATATAAGTTATTATATGAACTGATACTTTAATACATAGTATGCTCTATTAGGGACTGTGATAGCTAGGATGAGACTTCTTATGGAGCTTATGGGACATCATGTGAGACATAGGGCGGGATGACATGTGGGATGCCATGTGGGACATGGGGTGGGATGCCATGTGGAACAGGGTGGAATGCCACATAGGATATGTGGTGGAATGCCATGCAGGACATAGGGTGGATTGCCATGGGATGGAATGTCATGTGGGACATGGGATGTCATGTGGGACATGGCGTCCTACCCCATTTCAACAAGTCATTTGCATTTAAGTTATTATATGAACTCATACTTCTCGTCCAACTTTCAAAAATAACCGTTCCCAAAGAAATAGGGGCGAATCCAAAGAGAAAATTAACCAACTCAGACCAAACAGATCCTCCTCAAGATAACCCTTTGCCTTCTTATGGCGTGCAAGATAAATGATAGAAATAACATTCTCAACATCATACAATGGAACATAAGGAGCCTTAAGGCCAATTCTGAAGAAATTGACTTTCTGGTCACCACCTTCAACTCGGTCGTCTTCTGCCTACAAGAAACTTTCTTGAAAACCACCAACCATTACTCCCTCAACAACTTCGCTTGCTATCACAAACATCAAGTGGACGCCGACAGGGCCTGTGGGGGCGTCTCCATTCTCATAAGACACGATATCCCGCACAGACCTGTTCAAGTGCACACCAACCTTTAGGCCATCTGTATATCTTTCTCCCTCCACAAAACTTTCACTCTTTGCAATATCTATCTCCCCCCCAACACCAACATTCAGCCAACCAGCCTTAACAATCTCATCTCTCAGCTCTCCTCCCTCTTCATCCTTCTTGGTGACTTCAACGCTCACAACCCTCTGTGGCGCTCTGTTACCACCACTCCCAGAGGCAAGCTCATCGAGAACACTCTTCGTCAGCACAGCCTCTCCTTGCTCAACACTAACTCCCCGACCTACCTTCATCCTGCCACAGGTTCCCTTACCTGTATTGACCTGTCTATCTGTTCCCCCAACCTCCTCCCTGATTTTAGCTGGAGAGTCACTGCTGACCTCTGTGGTAGTGATCATTACCTTCTTCTTATACACTCCAACCTTCAAACCCCCACTGACCACACCCCAAATTGGAACCTCGAGAAGGCTGACTGGCCCCTTTTCGAAACCCTCTGTGACTCACACCTCTCCCCCCATCTCCAAGAGGATGAGGAACCCATGTCAAACTTCAGTAATATCCTTATCAACATTGCCACCCGCTCAATTCCCAAAACCTCCAAACCCCCAAATCATCCTCCCAACCCCTGGTTCTCTGATGACTGCAAAACCGCCATCAAGAACAGGAAAAGAGCCCTCAGGAACTTCCAAACTAACCCGACCACCCATAACCTCAACCTGTTTCACATCAGCCGTGCCATAGCCAGACGCACTATCAAGGACAGTAAAACTAACACTTGGAACAACTTCATCTCTTCTCTCACCACCAACACCCCCACAAAGAAGATTTGGAGAATGGTTAACAGCTTCCACGGCAGAGTGGGCAAATCTTCCATCTCCCATCTTTCTCAGAATGGTGACCTTCTCACCGCAAAAAGGGACATCGTTAACCACCTCGCCGCCACTTTCAGCAACATCTCATCCTCGACCAACTACTCCAATGCCTTCAAAACCAAAAAAGCTTCTGATGAAGCCAGGAAAATCACTTTTTCTTCCGACAACTCCGAAAGCTACAACGCCCCTCTCACCCTTTCTGAATTAAACCTAGCCATCCACGATGCTGGCTGTACCTCCAAGGGCCCAGATAACATCCCCTACCAGTTCCTGAAACACCTCCTCATTAAGGCCACCACTACCCCACTCACCATCTTCAACAACATTTGGTCCTCACACTCCTTTCCCCCTATATAGAGGACAGTTATTGTCATCCCCGTCCTTAAACCGGGTGAAAACGGTACCGACCCCTCCAGCTACCGCTCCATCGCCCTAACTTGCTGTCTCTGTAAAATTATGGAAAGGATCATTAATCAGAGACTGAACTGGTTTCTTGAGACCAACAGAATCCTCTCCCCTCACCAAAGCGGCTTCTGAAAATGTCGCAATACCCTAGACCAGTTAGTTACGCTCTACACCGCTATCCGAGAATCCTTTGCAAAAAAAGGAACACCTCATTGCCATATTTTTTGACCTTGAGAAAGCTTTCGACACTACTTGGAAATACGGCATTACCCGCAAACTTCACACCATCGGCCTTAGAGGCCATCTCCCCATCTTTATTCAAAACTTCCTCTCATCCAGGCGGTTCCAAGTTCGTATTGGCTACACCCTCTCCAAACCATACCCCCAAGAAGAGGGCGTCCCCCAAGGCAGCATCCTCTCTCCCACTCTCTTCAACCTATGCATTAATGACATCGCGGATAACCTTGGCCCCAACATTACACGTACCTAATATGTGGATGACTTCACCATCTTCTACTCCTCCCCGAGCTTTCCTATTGTTAAAAGTAGGCTCCAAACCAGCCTCGACCTGCTGCAAGACTTCAGCAACAAAAACGGTTTTAAATTCTCCAAAGACAAGACAGTCTGCATGCACTTTTGTCATTTCAACAACCTCCACCCCAACCCGAACTTTGTGCTCAATGGTAATCGCATCCCAAAAGTTAAACACACAAAGTTTCTGGGTCTAATTCTAGACCCTGAGCTTACCTACAAGCAACATATCACCAACCTGAAACTGAAATGCAACAGCTCCCTCAACATCCTCAGACTCCTCTCCAACACCACTTGGGGTGCGAACCGCTTTGCTCTCCTCAAAATTTTCAGGCTCACCATTCGTGCCAAGCTTGACTACGGCAGTATTGTCTACTGTGTCGCTCACAACTCATACCTCAACCACATCAACACCATCCAAAATGAAGCCCTCAGGCTTTGTCTAGGTGCTTACAGGACCTCCCCAATCACCAGCCTTCCTGTTGAAGCCAAGAAACCCCCCCCCCCTCCTTTCTACTTAGATGTAGAAAGCTTAGCCTATCCTATGCTTTTAGGGTCCTCACCAACACCCAGAACCCTGTTTACAACTTCATTAGGTACCCCAATTTCTCAACCCTCTTTGATAGGACTAAAACCCTATCCCCTCCCTTCGGCTTACGCATTAAATCAGACCTCTTCCATCTCAGCATCAACCCCACCACTCTCGGCACCTTCTCCTGGCCCACTTTTCCTCCTTGGACAACCCCCTCCCTTCTGTCCACCTGGGCCTCTCCACTCATCACAAAGCTCAAAGTCATCCTAACCTCTTCATCAGTCTCCACAACCAAGTCAAAGACCAACTCTCAAATTACACCTCCATCTATACTGATGGGTCCAAGGAGGGCAACAAGACAGCTGCTGCTGCGGTCATCAAGACATTGCCCTCAGTAGCAGACCTCCCGACTACTCATCCATCTTTTCAGCCGAGGCTAAGGCCATTCTCCTTGCCCTCAACTTTATTGAGTACTTCCCGCTCAGCCATTTTGTTATTTTCTCCGACTCAAAGGCTGTTCTTACTTCTTTACTCAATCCTAAATGGGATAACCCCACATGCCACCTCCTCCTCCGCAAACTCCTTTCTCCCACCCTCTGCAGGAAAATTATTCTTTTCTTCTGGATACCCAGCCATGTTGGCATCCCGGGTATTGCCAGGGCTGATGCAGCCGCTAAGCTTGCCCTCACCATCCTCCCTGCCCCTTTTCCCAAAACCCTCTCTGACATCAAACCGCTTATCGCTTCTCTTGTTCGGGACCGCTGGCAAACCTCATGGAAGTCCCAAATTGATAACAAACTCCATGTCATCCAGCCCACAAATCTGATCAAAGCCACCATCAACAACCACTCTCGTATTGACAACGTTCATATTACCCGTCTTAGAATTGGTCACACTCATCTCACCCACTCCCACCTCCTTATTGGCTCCCCAACCCCTCTGCAACAATTGCCATTGCACCCTCACAATCCATCACGTTCTCCTTGCTTGCCCCCTGTACAACCTTCCCAGAGCTTCCCTCGCTCCCTACAACTTAATTGCTGAGTTTTTCCAGAGAAATCCTGCGGATAAAATTATCTCCTTTCTTCATCATGCCTCCCTCTACGACCATATTTAATTCTCCTCTTCCACCCCCTCTATACTTTGTTTTTGTTTCAACCATGCACCTCCCCTCACGATCACAGCTTTCTGACCTTTTGTCCTTAAATTTCTCTCATTCTCCCCCTGTTTCCTTTACTTCCTACCTCTAGAATGATCTGACCTCTCAGGCACAATTTGACCTTAGTTTTTGTGGTGCCGTTAAGCCATTATCAAACAAACAAACAATTATATGAACTGACACTTTCATACATAGTATGCTCAATCAGTGACTGTGATAGCTAGGATGAGACTTCTTATGGAGCCCATGGGATATCATGTGGGACATGGGGTGGGATGCCATGTGGGACATGGGGTGGGATGCCATGTGGAACAGGGTAGAATGCCATGTGGGACATGGTGGGATGCCACGAGTAACACAGAGTGTGACATAGCTTGTGATGCCATGTGTGACATAAGGTAGGATGCTATGTGTGACATGAGGTAGGATGCCATATGTGACATAGGGTAGGAGGATATGTGGGACATAGGGTGGGAGGCCATGGGAACATGGGATGAGATGTCATGTGGGACATAAAGTAGGATGTCATTAGGACATTGGGAGGGATACCATGTGGAACATTTGGTGGAATGCCATGTGGGACATCAGATGGGAAGCCACTGATGCAGGACACAGGGAGGATGCCATGTGGGACATAGGGAGGGATGTCATGTGGTACATATGGTTGGATTAATGTGGGACATACATGTAGGATGGGATCCATGTGGGTCATAGTATGGGATGCCATGTGGGACATATGGTAGAATGCCATGTGGGACATATGGTGGAATATGCCATGTGAGACACTGTATGGTGGAATCCCATGTGGGAGATACGGTGAAATGCCCTGTGGGACATATGATGGAATGCCATGTGGGACATGGGATGTCATGTGGGACATGTAGGATGGGATGCCATGTGGATGATATGGTGGAATGCCATGTGGGACATGGGCTGGGATGCCATGTGGGAGATTTAGTGGAATGCCATGTGGGACATGGGATGGGATGTCGTGTGGGACATGGGGTAGGATGCCATGTGGGACATGGGGTGGGATGCCATGTGGGACATGAGGTGGGATGCCATGTGGGTCATAGGTTGAGATGCCTTGTGGGACATGATGGAATGCCATGTGGGACATGGGATGCCATGTGGGAGATATAGTGGAATGCCATGTGGGACATGGGATGGGATGTCGTGTGGGACATGGGGTAGGATGCCATGTGGGACATGGGGTGGGATGCCATGTGGGACATGAGGTGGGATGCCATGTGGGTCATAGGATGAGATGCCCTGTGGGACATATGATGGAATGCCATGTGGGACATGGGGTGGGATGCCATGTGGGACATGGGGTGGGATGCCATGTGGAACATAGGGTGGGATGCCATGTGGGACATGGGGTGGGATGCCATGTGGGACATGGGGTGGGATGCCATGGGAGACATAGGGTGGGATGCCATGTGGGACATAGGATGCCATGTGGGACACAGGATGCCATGTGGGACTTAAGTGTGAGATGCCATTTTTTTGATTGGCTGGGTCATATGATATGGTGTCAATTTGCATGGGCATGCGAACCATGACGGTATTTACCGTTCTAGTATAAATATTAAAGTGGGTGTGGGGATTCTGATTACACAAATGATCATATATGTGAAGAGCATTGTCCGCACTTAGTGGTGAGGTGTAATGTGCATGTTAATACTGATTAGCATAACAATAGACTTTCCTATAAAATATTTAACCTGAGACAATAACTTGGTACAGGGGTAAAGGACATCGGTACTGTTCAAATGAGCATGATTGGGGGGTTATGTGTACATACTAATTTGCTTATTTGCATTACAATGAAAATAATTGTATCTATGATATCTCTTAAATTAAAGTGGGTGTCAGAATTTTGTTTACAGAAATGATCATATTTGTGAAGAGCATTGTCCACACTCAATGGTGAGGTGTAATGTGCATATTATTTAGACTATTTGCATCACAAGAGACTTCAGTACAAAATATTTAACCTTGCTATTTGGTTCAGTGGTAGAGGGCATTGGTACTGTTTAGTTGAGCATGAATAGTGGGGTTATGTGTGCATACTAATTAGCTTATTTGCATAGCAATGAAAATATTTGTATCTGTGGTATCTCTTGAATTACCAAGAGATACCACAATTAATTGGTGTGGTGATTTTGCTTAAACAAATGATCATACAGTATATGTGAAGAGCATTGTTCACACCTAATGGTGAGGTATAGTGTGCATATTGATTAGGTTATTTGCATAACAATAGACTTTGTTGCAAAATGTTTGACCTGAGATCAAAAATATATGGCAGACGAGACTTACTAACTTCACAATTCTAGTTTTCCTATGATATTGACATTCCTGACATGAATAGCAATCAAAATGTTTATCTTGACATGAATAAAGAAACAAATAAATGTTTCCTCGCTTTAAAAAAAAAATTGAATTAGGGATTTGGGAAATATAAACAATAAATGGAATGTGGGGTAGAAATGACATGATGATAAAGTAGCTGAAGGAATTAGGATGAGGGTGGGATTTCATGTGAGACAGGGTGGAATTGTATGTAGGGTGGGGTGGGATGTTGGTCAGGATGCATTGACAGGATGGATTGGCACGTAGAACAGGGTGGGTTGACATGTGAAACAGGGTGGGTTGGCATGTGGAACAGTATGGGTTGGCATGTGGAACAGTATGGGTTGGCTTGTGGAACAGGTTGGGTTGACATGTGGAACATGGTAGGTTGGCATGTGGAACAGGGTGGGTTGACATGTGAAACAGGTGGGTTGGCATGTGGAACAAGGTGGGTTGACATGTGGAACAGGTGGGTTGGCATGTGGAGCTGGATGGGTTGGCATGTGGAACAGGTTGGGTTGACATGTGGAGCATGGTAGGTTGGCATGTGGAACAGGGTGGATTGACATGTGGAACAGGGTGGATTGACATGTGGAACAGGGTGGATTGACATGTGGAACAGGTGGGTTGGCATGTGGAACAAGTTAGGTTGACATGTGGGACAGGGTGGAATGGCATGCGATATAGTGTCATCTGAAATTTCAGTTGTGATGGCATGTGGGTCATGCAAGGGGTGGAATGACATACAGTAACTGGTTTTCAGATGTGATTGCATAGAGTGTAAGCATGGGATGAAATATGGGACAGTCTGGAATATGCATTATTAGCAGTGAGGGGGTTTGTATCATTTCCAATGTCTAGTTTATCATACATTAAACAATGTTGTTTTGCATAATTTTGATTTAATGTTATTGTACATTTTCATGCTGCTTGACAAACATACATGTATGTTCTTAAATTGGAAGTTGTATTACAATCTAGGATGTAGTTCTGGGAATGTGTAGGGATTGGGGAGGGTACAGGTTGGAAAGGGGCTTAATGACATTCTTTCATTGACATTGGCAAGTCAAAGCCTTTCCTTTCTTTGTTGTTCAATTGATAGAACTAAAATAGGTGTTATAGTTATAAAGACTGCTAGCTTTTACATGTGTTCTGAGTTACTGGGTAAGGTAACTAACCGTGAGCTTTTTTTGTCTTAAAATATCTGGGAAAATTCAAAGATATTTTGAAGCTTGTAGTAAAATGTTGTCAAAATTAACAAAGCAAATGAAAATGTAAGTGCATCTTTCAAAGCTCAAGTTTGAAATCCTCTGCCCCTGCTACCCTAATTCTGTATATACTTCCCTCTATAAGCCCATTCTCTATACTAGCTTTGAATAGTCGAGCATACTGTCCTTCCGACAGTTCTTGTTTTTAATAGATAATCAAGCAGAAAAGGTTGTTAAAGATTGTAAAATAAAATGAAGCATGTAAAAATGAAGCATGTTAAAGTGAAGCGTGTGAAAGCTCATAATTGCATTATTTTCTGCTTTGAAGTGTATCTTAATTTCAAGGTGTACTTCATAAAAAGACAACGCTTTATACTCTGTTGTTACAGGCACAGCGGATAATCAAGGAGAGACTGGCAATCAAAGAGACAGCCATCATGTGGTGCTTACTTGGGGACGTCACAAATAAGAAAGAACACTATGAGAAGGCCTGGGAGGTGTCAGGTCAAAAGAGTGCACGGGCCCAGAAATCCCTGGGCATGCTTCACCTGGATGAGAAGAATTACCACAAGTGTATCGAATGCCTGGAAAAATCTCTCCAAAGAAATTATTTGCAGGTATTGTCAGAATTTTAAAATGCAGATAAGATTTAAGGATAAGTTTAATGTGCAGATCAGATTTAAGAATAAGCTTAATATGCAGATAAGATTTACGGATAACTTTAAAGTGCAGATAAGATTTAAAGATATGTTTAATGTGCAGATAAGATTTAAGGATAACTTTAATGTGCAGATAAGATTTAAAGATAAGTTTAATGTGCAGATAAGATTTAAGAATAAGTTTAATGTGCAGATAAGAATCAAGGATAAGTTTATTGTGCAGACGATAAGTTTAATGAGCAGATCAAATTTAAGGATAAGCTTAATGTGCAGATCAGATTTAAGGATAAGTTTAATGTGCAGATCAGATTTAAGGATATGTTTAATGTGCAGATCAGATTTAAGGATAAGTTTAACCCTTACTCTACCAGAGCATTTGAGATTACAAGTGTTATTTTAGGGAACTTTTTGGAAAGGGGGCTTTTTCACAAATTTATCTTCATTTTCTACTGTAATAAGTTTATGGTATACGAAAGCTAAGACTTTGAACTTAATGTTGATTTGCATAATTTGGGTGAATTATGCAAACAAGGTCATCAATTCAGATTATTAGATGTCCTAAAACTGCTATCTTTGTGATATTCTGCTTTCTTGTGGCTAATTAGAAAAAGAATATTGATAGAATTTATGAATTGTTGAAAGAAGGACCTTTAATGTGATAGTACTTTTGATTTTTTGGGGCAAGAAAACAATTAATACGTCAATTTAAGTTTTTTTTTACCTTTTTGGCCTAAAAATTGACCTCTGATTTTGCCAATGATTTATTTGATAGGATTTGGCACTACACATTCCTATAAACATGCATTGTTCCTTTCTATGATGCACAAAACTAATATAATATAAAAAGAAAATGTTAACACCAATATTTCAATAAAAATGTTATGCAAATGATATGCAAATTAGTTAATTTACCTCATTTATTATGCACAGGCTTGAAATTTTCAGTTTATGACCCAATTTTGGCCATTGGAAGCTTTGAAAATACTCATATTTATTCAGGATATACTGAAAGTCTTGTAGAAACTTACTTTTGTTGATTCCTGTAGGAATTCTTGGTGAAAAGGTACTTAAAAATGGTTCAAAGCATCAGTAATCATGTTGACGTTGCCAAACTTTGTATGCTTCAAAGGCTTCAGTGACAGTTGGTACCCATATGAAATGTCAACAAAATTTTCCAGATACAAGAAAATCTTTCAGAGAAATACAATTTCAACTGTTTTCAAGGAATTACAGGGGTTGGGGGCCCGGTGGGGGTTCTGGCTTATTTATATTGGGAGGGGGAACCAGGAAAAACGCCATCCCCCCTCAAAAAAAAAGAATATGGCCCTCTTGTAGGATATAAATTGCTTCAAAAAAAATAATTTTCCCTACATGGGACAGCTTGGCCTCCACCATTGGTCTCTTGCCTCAACATGTCTCTCTTTCCAACAGCATGGGACCCTTTCCCCTTAATATTTTAATCCTACTCCACTGCACCACAACCTCACAACATGGAATCGAGAATTCGCGAAATAGGTATATTGGCACTGTCGCACTACAAATTAAAAATTGATCTGTAAAGTTTCATCTAAAATTACTCTAATAAAGACAATTCATGTTAATCACGTCGGATTTTAGTGACCCATTTACTTGTCTATAATCCTTACAAGTAAATAATCCCAGCTAAATTACACTGTTTTTGCTTAATTTTAAACAGATCGGAACTAACATTAGCTATGCCTAACGTTAAGCCTAACGAGTAACGTTAGTAAGCATGAAGTTTGAAAAATGCACTCGCGATTTTAGAAATTTGAAAAATTCATTTCATCTGGTTCTGATAATCTTTAGGCCTCTTCTGGCTTGGATCCAGGTACTAAAAGATCTCCATCACTGGCGATAGCCTTCTGACATTTGCTAATCTTCAGTTTTACTTTCAAACAAGATTCGGGATACACATTCTTCTGTCGTCTCAACGTAAATGTCAAAAAAAATCTAAAAATAACTGGAATAACGTAGCTGCAATACGGTTTAGCAATGATCAAGGGGGTATGTCTTTTATTGCAGCAATCCATGTGAAAAGCACGTTGTTTTCGCTACAGAATGGTGTTTGAAACTTTTCATTACGATATAGGGGTGGATCACACGATTTTTTAACAAAAAGGGTAACAAAATTACCAAAAATCACAAAAGTTAACATATTTTACAAATAATTTAAAAATAATGACCAGGTATGAGCAAAATGTGATTAGATTTGGACAATATGACTTGTCTACATATCATATATAAAAAAAAAATATCCAAAATTATTTTCTCAGCAATTATTTTTAAATTTTTAGAAATATGCATTTTTCGGGACATTTTAAACAAAAAGTGAAATTTCTGAATGTTTGGACAAAATTTGCCGAAAAAAGATGAATATAGACCCCACCAAAAAAATACAATTTTCCGCAAGATCTTTCTGAGATCTTTGCAATAAAACTATTTGCACCCCTATATAATTTTGGTAAGGTCCCGATTTTATTTTTGGAGAATGGTAGTTGCAAAATGGCGATATTATTGCCGCATGGTAGAGTAAGGGTTAATGTGCAGATCGTCTTATCGCTGCGTGGAAGAGTGGTAGTTAATGTGCAGATCGTCTTATCGCCGCGTGGTAGAGTAAGGATTAATGTGCAGATCGTCTTATCGCCGCGTGGTAGAGTAAGGGTTAATGTGCAGATCATCTTATCGCCGCGTGGTAGAGTAAGGGTTAATGAGCAGATCGTCTTATTGCCGCGTGGTAGAGTAAGGGTTAATGTGCAGATCTTCTTATCGCCGCATGGTAGAGTTAGGGTTGATGTGCAGATCGACTTATCGCCGCGTGGTAGAGTAAGGGTTAATGTGCAGATCATCTTATCGCCTCGTGGTAGAGTAAGGGTTAATGTGCAGATCGTCTTATCGCCGCGTGGTAGAGTAAGGGTTAATGTGCAGATCGTCTTATCGCCGCGTGGTAGAGTAAGCGTTAATGTGCAGATCGTCTTAACGCCGCGTGGTAGAGTAAGGGTTAATGTGCAGATCATCTTATCGCCGCGTGGTAGAGTAAGGGTTAATGTGCAGATCATCTTATCACAGCGTGGTAGAGTAAGGGTTAATGTGCAGATTGTCTTATCGCCGCGTGGTAGAGTAAGCGTTAATGTGCAGATCATCTTATCACCGCGTGGTAGAGTAAGGGTTAATGTGCAGATCATCTTATCGCCGCGTGGTAGAGTAAGCGTTAATGTGCAGATCAGATTTAGGATAAGTTTGATGATTGTGTTAGTTTATCTAGTATGATAGAGGGCAAACACTTGTTAAATATCTTGAATGAAATCATTTTGACATCCAGTATCTTGAATGGAATCATTTTGACATCCAGTATCTTGAATGGAATCATTTTGACATCCAGTATCTTGAATGAAATCATTTTGACATCCAGTATCTTGAATGGAATCATTTTGACATTCAGTATCTTGAATGGAATCATTTTGACATCCAGTATCTTGAATGGAATCATATTGACATTTAGTATCTTGAATGAAATCATTTTGACATCCAGTATCTTGAATGGAATCATTTTGACATCCAGTATCTTGAATGGAATCATTTTGACATCCAGTATCTTGAATGGAATCATTTTGACATCCAGTATCTTGAATGGAATCATTTTGACATTTAGTATCTTGAATGGAATCATTTTGACATCCAGTATCTTGAATGAAATCATTTTGACATTCAGTATCTTGAATGGAATCATTTTGACATCCAGTATCTTGAATGGAATCATTTTGACATCCAATATCTTGAATAGAATCATTTTGACATCCAGTATCTTGAATGGAATCATTTTGACATTCAGTATCTTGAATGGAATCACTTTGACATCCAGTATCTTGAATGGAATCATTTTGACATCCAGTATCTTGAATGGAATCATTTTGACATCCAGTATCTTGAATGAAATCATTTTGACGTTCAGTATCTTAAATGGATTCATTTTGACATCCAGTATCTTGAATGGAATCATTTTGACTTCCAGTATCTTGAATGGAATCATTTTGACATACAGTATCTTGAATGGAATCATTTTGACATCCAGTATCTTGAATGGAATCATTTTGACATCCAGTATCTTGAATGGAATCATTTTGACATCCAGTATCTTGAATGGAATCATTTTGACATCCAGTATCTTGAATGAAATCATTTTGACATCCAGTATTTTGAATGGAATCATTTTGACATCCAGTATCTTGAATGGAATCATTTTGACATTCAGTATCTTGAATGGAATCACTTTGACATCCAGTATCTTGAATGGAATCATTTTGACATCCAATATCTTGAATGGAATCATTTTGACATCCAGTATCTTGAATGGAATCATTTTGACGCTCAGTATCTTGCATGGAATCATTTTGACATCCAGTATCTTGAATGGAATCATTTTGACATCCAGTATCTTGAATGGAATCATTTTGACATCCAGTATCTTGAATGGAATCATTTTGACGCTCAGTATCTTGCATGGAATCATTTTGACATCCAGTATCTTGAATGGAATCATTTTGACATCCAGTATCTTGAATGGAATCATTTTGACATCCAGTATCTTGAATGGAATCATTTTGACATCCAGTATCTTGAATGAAATCATTTTGACATCCAGTATCTTGAATGGAATCATTTTGACATACAGTATCTTGAATGGAATCATTTTGACATCCAGTATCTTGAATGGAATCATTTTGACATCCAGTATCTTGAATGGAATCATTTTGACATCCAGTATCTTGAATGGAATCATTTTGACATCCAGTATCTTGAATGAAATCATTTTGACATCCAGTATTTTGAATGGAATCATTTTGACATCCAGTATCTTGAATGGAATCATTTTGACATTCAGTATCTTGAATGGAATCACTTTGACATCCAGTATCTTGAATGGAATCATTTTGACATCAATATCTTGAATGGAATCATTTTGACATTCAGTATCTTGAATGGAATCATTTTGAATCATTTTGACTCAGTATCTTGCATGGAATCATTTTGACATCCAGTATCTTGAATGGAATCATTTTGACATCCAGTATCTTGAATGGAATCATTTTGACATCCAGTATCTTGAATGGAATCATTTTGACATCCAGTATCTTGAATGGAATCATTTTGACATCCAGTATCTTGAATGGAATCATTTTGACATCCAGTATCTTGAATGGAATCATTTTGACATCCAGTATCTTGAATGAAATCATTTTGACATTCAGTATCTTGAATGGAATCATTTTGACATCCAGTATCTTGAATGGAATCATTTTGACATACAGTATCTTGAATGGAATCATTTTGACATCCAGTATCTTGAATGAAATCATTTTGACATCCAGTATCTTGAATGGAATCATTTTGACATCCAGTATCTTGAATGGAATCATTTTGACATCCAATATCTTGAATGGAATCATTTTGACATCCAGTATCTTGAAGGGAATCATTTTGACATTCAGTATCTTGAATGGAATCAGTTTGACATCCAGTATCTTGAATGGAATCATTTTGACATCCAATATCTTGAATGGAATCATTTTGACATCCAGTATCTTGAATGGAATCATTTTGACATTCAGTATCTTGCATGAAAACATTTTGACATCCAGTATCTTGAATGGAATCATTTTGACATCCAGTATCTTGAATAGAATTATTTTGACATACAGTATCTTGAATGGAATCATTTTGACATTCAGTATCTTAAATGGAATCATTTTGACATCCAGTATCTTGAATGGAATCATTTTGACATCCAATATCTTGAATGGAATCATTTTGACATCCAGTATCTTGAATGGAATCATTTTGACATCCAGTATCTTGAATGGAATCATTTTGACATCCAGTATCTTGAATGGAAACATTTTAACATGCAGTATCTTGAATGGAATCATTTTGACATCCAGTATCTTGAATGGAATCATTTTGACATCCAGTATCTTGAATGGAATCATTTTGACATCCAGTATCTTGAATGGAATCATTTTGACATCCAGTATCTTGAATGAAATCATTTTGACATTCAGTATCTTGAATGGAATCATTTTGACATCCAGTATCTTGAATGGAATCATATTGACATCCAGTATCTGGCATGGAATCATTTTGACATCCAGTATCTGGCATGGATTCATTTTGGCATCCAGTATCTTGAATGGAATCATTTTGACATCCAGTATCTTGAATGGAATCATTTTGACATCCAATATCTTGAATGGAATCATTTTAACATCCAGTATCTTGAATGGAATCATTTTGACATCCAGTATCTTGAATGGAATCATTTTGACATCCAATATCTTGAATGGAATCATTTTAACATCCAGTATCTTGAATGGAATCATTTTGACATCCAGTATCTTGAATGGAATCATTTTGACATCCAATTGGTGACATCCAGTATCTTGAATGAAATCATTTTGACATCCAGTATCTGGCATGGAATCATTTTGACATCCAGTATCTTGAATGGAATTATTTTGACATCCAATATCTTGAATGGAATCATTTTGACATCTAATTGGTGACATCCAGTATCTTGCATGGAATCATTTTGACACCCAGTATCTTGAATGGAATCATTTTGACATCCAGTATCTTGAATGGAATCATTTTGACATCCAGTATCTTGAATGGAATCATTTTGACATCCAGTATCTTGAATGGAATCATTTTGACATCCAATTGGCACTTACATGCCTTTATTATACAATCAAAATTCCTGCTTACAATACCTTTTTGTTTCAGTAGAAAGGCAGCATGGATACATAGAAAATTAGAATTTAAGAAATGCAAAAAAATATCTCTACTTGTGAACAAGATTGGTCAACAATTATTAACCCTTACTCTACTGAGGGTTTGAAAAATGTGAGCTTAATTGTCAGAACTTTGTTTCATATGTACTTTTGACAACTTTCCGTTCATTACAAGTTTTTGGCTTGAATGGAAGTTAAGATATTTATCTTTTAAATAATGAAAGTCAAATTTTAAAAAAATTGACAAAAATATGCAAATTAAACAAGTTTTTGCTAAATTTGATCAACAAATGGGTCAATCTTTGCAGGAGTATAATTTCTTGTCAGTATTGAAAACAGAGATTTGTGTTACATACTTAGATTCTTTGTAAAATTTTCTTTCCAATGATGCCAATCTACGATTTTTAGCAAGAAGGGAAAGATGAAAACAAAACTCAAAATGATTTTAGTCAAATGACCCCTGAAAACTGCAGCAGAAAAATGACAGTGCAGTAGTCTCAGCAAGACTTGAACCATGGTGCGCTCGCGTGCTAGTCCCATTAACACCCTCTTGACTATGTAATCAGTGAATATGATGTGGTGAAATTGAATTATTTATAGCAGTGGATCCAAATAGAGGGAATATGCCTTTATTTATATATCAAATGAAAGGAAATTGCAAGCAGTTTCAAACGACAGTTGTGCGATGTACGGTTGTGGTACAGGATTTTATTTCAAACTGGGGACAAAAATGGCAAAAATTCATGAAATTTTGTAGAAATTTCTCCAGAACAAAAAATTGCAGGTAAGGATTATACAAATCAAGTAAGGGTTAAGAAAGTGAGTGGGGATATGACTCTTATATAGCTATAGTAAGTAGGCTTCCCATGTCAATCATCAATACATTTTAAAATAGTACTTAAAAGAGAAAACAAGATTTTTTTTATCCCAATTAGTAATTGCAACTCCGAACCTCCAGTAGGGATGAGGCTGCACAAATAGTTTGACATCTAATTTGATTGATTTTGCATGAGATGTTAATGTCTGTTTCTTATTGCCCACAGTATCAATCCTGGTTCTCACTTGGCTATGCTGCTATGCAAGCTGAACGATATGACACAGCAGCCAAAGCTTACAGAAGATGTGCTTTGATTGATACTGAGGTATGCTTTTGGCTTATTACATGAACACATGGTCATTCTTGGTCTATTTATACTGAGGTATGCTCTTGGCTTATTACATGAACACATGGTTATTCTTGGTCTATTTATACTGAGGTATGCTCTTGGCTTATTACATAAACACATGGTTATTCTTGGTCTATTTATACTGAGGTATGCTCTTGGCTTATTACATAAATACAGGGTTATTCTTGGTTTATTGATGCAGAGGTATGCTCTTGGCTTATTACATGAACACATGGTCATTCTTGGTCTATTTATACTGAGGTATGCTCTTGGCTTATTACATGAACACATGGTTATTCTTGGTCTATTTATACTGAGGTATGCTCTTGGCTTATTACATGAACACATGGTTATTCTTGGTCTATTTAAACTGAGGTATGCTCTTGGCTTATTACATGAACACACAATTATTCTTGGTCTATTGATGCAAAGGTATGCTCTTGGCTTATTACATAAACACAGGGTTATTCTTGGTCTATCTATACTGAGGTATGCTCTTGGCTTATTACATGAACATAGGGTTATTCTTGGTCTATTTATACTGAGGTATGCTCTTGGCTTATTACATGAACACACAATTATTCTTGGTCTATTGATGCAGAGGTATGCTCTTGGCTTATTACATAAACACAGGGTTATTCTTGGTCTATCTATACTGAGGTATGCTCTTGGCTTATTACATGAACATAGGGTTATTCTTGGTCTATTTATACTGAGGTATGCTCTTGGCTTATTACATGAACACACAATTATTCTTGGTCTATTGATGCAGAGGTATGCTCTTGGCTTATTACATAAATACAGGGTTATTCTTGGTCTATTGATGCAGAGGTATGCTCTTGGCTTATTACATGAACACATGGTTATTCTTGGTCTATTTATATTCAGGTATGCTCTTGGCTTATTACATGAACACAGGGTTATTCTTGGTCTATTTATACTGAGGTATGCTCTTGGCTTATTACATGAACACATGGTTATTCTTGGTCTATTGATGCAGAGGTATGCTCTTGGCTTATTATATGAACACAGGGTTATTCTTGTTCTATTTATACTGAGGTATGCTCTTGGCTTATTACATGAACACATGGTTATTCTTAGTCTATTTATACTGAGGTATGCTCTTGGCTTATTACATGAACATAGGGTTATTCTTGGTCTATTTATACTGAGGTATGCTCTTGGCTTATTACATGAACACATGGTTATTCTTGGTCTATTTATATTCAGGTATGCTCTTGGCTTATTACATGAACACAGGTTTATTCTTGGTCTATTTAAACTGAGGTATGCTCTTGTCTTATTACATGAACACAGGTTTATTCTTGGTCTATTTATACTGAGGTATGCTCTTGGCTTATTACATGAACACATGGTTATTCTTGGTCTATTTATACTGAGGTATGCTCTTGGCTTATTATATGAACACATGGTTATTCTTGGTCTATTGATGCAGAGGTATGCATTTAACTTATTACATGAACACAGGGTTATTTTTGGTCTATGAGGTATGCTCTTGGCTTATAACATGAACACACAATTATTCTTGGTCTATTGATACAGAGGTATGCTTTTAACTTATTACATGAACACATGGTTATTCTTGGTTTATTTATACTGAGGTATGCTCTTGGCTTATTACATGAACACAGGGTTATTCTTGGTTTATTGATGCAGAGGTATGCTTTTAACTTATTACATGAACACATGGTTATTCTTAGTCTATTTATACTGAGGTATGCTCTTGGCTTATTACATGAACACAGGGTTATTCTTGGTTTATTGATGCAGAGGTATGCTTTTAACTTATTACATGAGCACAGGGTTATTCTTGGTTTATTGATACTGAGGTATGCTCTTGGCTTATCACATGAACACACGGTTATTCTTGGTCTATTTATACTGAGGTATGCTCTTGGCTTATTACATGAACACAGGGTTATTCTTGGTTTATTGATGCAGAGGTATGCTTTTAACTTATTACATGAGCACAGGGTTATTCTTAGTCTATTTATACTAAGGTATGCTCTTGGCTTATTACATGAACACTCCCTTATTCTTGGTTTATGGATGCAAAGGTATGCTTTTAACTTATTACATGAATACAGGGTTAATCTTGGTCTATTTATACTGAGGTATGCTCTTGGCTTATTACATGAACACATGGTTATTCTTAGTCTATTGAGGCTGAGGTATGCTCTTGGCTTATTACATGAACACAGGGTTATTCTTGGTCTTTATATTGTGATATGGCTATGCTTAGTCTCTTTTCTGTGTAGCAGATCTTTGTAATTCACATATACATGTAATAGCCCTGTTTAGATATGTTGATTCTACCCTAAACAATTTCTATTTAATTTCTTCCACATTTTATTAATTTCCTTCTTATTTTACCACTCAGTTTTGCCACTCAGTTTTGCGATGTTTTATTTAAGATCTCTCTAGAGACATCAACATGCAACCAACCAGCATGAACCAGAACCCAAATGTTCAACCAACCAACATGAACCAGAACCCAAATGTTCAACCAACCAACATGAACCAGAACCCAAATGTTCAACCAACCAACATGAACCAGAAACCAAATGTTCAACCAACCAACATGAACCAGAACCCAAATGTTCAACCAACCAACATGAACCACAACCCAAATGTTCAACCAACCAACATGAACCAGAAACCAAACCTTTAACCAACCAACATGAACCAGAACCCAAATGTTCAACCAACCAACATGAACCAGAACCCAAATGTTCAATCAATTAACATGAACCAGAACTCAAATGTTCAACCAACCAACATGAACCAGAACCCAAATGTTCAATCAATTAACATGAACCAGAACTCAAATGTTCAACCAACCAACATGAACCAGAACCCAAATGTTCAACCAATTAACATGAACCAGAAACCAAATGTTCAACCAACCAGCATGAACCAGAACCCAAATGTTCAACCAACCAACATGAACCAGAACCCAAATGTTCAACCAACCAACATGAACCAGAACCCAAATGTTCAACCAACTAATATGAACCAGAACCCGAATGTTCAACCAACCAACATGAACCAGAACCCAAAGGTTCAAGCAACCAACATGAACCAGAACCCAAATGTTCAACCAACCAACATGAACCAGAACCCAAATGTTCAACCAACCATCATGAACCAGAACCCAAATGTTCAACCAACTAGCATGAACCAGAACCCAAATGTTTAACCAACCAACATGAACCCAAATGTTCAACCAACTAGCATGATCCAGAACCCAAATGTTCAACCAACCAACATGAACCAGAAACCAAACCTTTAACCAACCAACATGAACCAGAACCCAAATGTTCAACCAACCAACATGAACCAGAATCCAAATGATTAACCAACCAACATGAACCAGAACCCAAATGTTCAACCAACCAGCATGAACCAGAATCCAAATGATTAACCAACCAACATGAACCAGAAACCAAATGTTCAACCAACCAACATGAACCAAAACCCAAATGTTCAACCAACTAGCATGAACCAGAACCCAAATGTTCAACCAACCAGCATGAACCAGAAACCAAACCTTTAACCAACCAACATGAACCAGAACCCAAATGTTCAACCAACCAACATGAACCAGAAACCAAATGATTAACCAACCAACATGAACTGGAACCCAAATGTTCAACCAACCAACATGAACCAGAACTCAAATGTTCAACCAACCAACATGAACCAGAACCCAAATGTTCAACCAACCAACATGAACCAGAACCCAAATGATTAACCAACCAACATGAACCAGAACCCAAATGTTCAACCAACCAACATGAACCAGAGACCAAATGTTCAACCAACCAACATGAACCAGAACCCAAATGTTCAACCAACCAACATGAACCAGAAACCAAATGTTCAACAAACCAACATGAACCAGAAACCAAATATTCAACCAACTAGCATGAACTAGAACCCAAATGTTCAATTAACCAACATGAACCAGAATCCAAATTTTCAACTTTTCTGTGATTTCATGTGTAATTCAATATTATTAAAGATGTGTTGACATTGAGTAGAGTACAAACTTATAATAATGTAAGAAATTTAGAAACAATATTTATTTTATAGTGAATTTAGAGAACAATTAAAAAGCAATGATTAGTTTTCTCCTTTGTGTAATAGAACTTTGAAGCCTGGAACAATCTGTCATCTGCTTACATCAAATTGAAGCAAAAGTAAGTACTGTAGACAAATCTTATCAGCCTTTGCTGTCTTTTATCATAAGACAAATCTTATCAGTCTTTGCTGTCTTTTATCATAAGACAAATCGTATTAGCCTTTGCTGTCTTTTATCATTAGACAAATTTTATCAGCCTTTGCTGTCTTTTATCATCAGACAAATCTTATCAGTCTTTGCTGTTTTTTATTATAAGACAAATCTTATCAGTCTTTGCTGTCTTTTATCATAAGACAAATCTTATCAGTCTTTTCTGTCTTTTATCATAAGACAAATCTTATCAGTCTTTGCTGTCTTTTATCAGAAGACAAATCTTATCAGTCTTTGCTGTCTTTTATTATAAAACAAATCTTATCAGCCTTTGCTGTCTTTTATCATAAGACAAATCTTATCAGCCTTTGCTGTCTTTTATCATAAGACAAATCTTATCAGTCTTTGCTGTCTTTTATCATAAGACAAATGTTATTAGCCTTTGCTGTCTTTTATCATAAGACAAATCTTATCAGCCTTTGCTGTCTTTTATCAAAAGACAAATCTTAGCAGTCTTTGCTGGCTTTTATCATAAGACAAATCTTATCAGTCTTTGCTGTCTTTTATCATAAGACAAATCTTATCAGTCTTTGCTGTCTTTTATCATAAGACAAATCTTATCAGCCTTTGCTGTCTTTTATCATAAGACAAATCGTATCAGCCTTTGCTGTCTTTTATCATAACACAAATCTTATCAGCCTTTGCTGTCTTTTATCATAAGACAAATCTTATCAGTCTTTGCTGTCTTTTATCATAAAAGAAATCTTATCAGTCTTTGCTGTCTTTTATCATAAGACAAATCTTAGCAGTCTTTGCTGTCTTTTATATAAGACAAATCTTATCAGTCTTTGCTGTCTTTTATCATAAGACAAATCTTATCAGCCTTTGCTGTCTTTTATCATAAGACAAATCTTATCAGTCTTTGCTGTCTTTTATCATAAAAGAAATCTTATCAGTCTTTGCTGTCTTTTTTATCAGCCTTTGCTGTCTTTTAAAAGAAATCTTATCAGTCTTTGCTGTCTTTTATCATAAGACAAATCTTATCAGTCTTTGCTGTCTTTTATATAAGACAAATCTTATCAGCCTTTGCTGTTTTTTATCATAAGACAAATCTTATCAGTCTTTGCTGTCTTTTATCATAAGGCAAATCTTATCAGCCTTTGCTGTCTTTTATCATAAGACAAATCTTATCAGTCTTTGCTGTCTTTTATCATAAGACAAATCTTATCAGTCTTTGCTGTCTTTTATCATAAAACAAATCCTATCAGTCTTTGCTGTCTTTTATTATAAGATAAATCGTATCAGTCTTTGCTGTCTTTTATCATAAGACAAATCTTATCAGCCTTTGCTGTCTTTTATCATAAGACAAATCTTATTAGCCTTTGCTGTCTTTTATCATAAGACAAATCTTATCAGCCTTTGCTGTCTTTTTTATTATAAGATAAATCGTATCAGTCTTTGCTGTTTTATCATAAGACAAATCTTATCAGCCTTTGCTGTCTTTTGTCAAAAGACAAATCTTAGCAGTCTTTGCTGGCTTCTATCATAAGACAAATCTTATCAGCCTTTGCTGTCTTTTATCATAAGACAAATCATATCAGCCTTTGCTGTCTTTTATCATAAAACAACTCTTATCAGTCTTTGCTGTCCTTTATCATAAGACAAATCGTATCAGCCCTTGCTGTCTTTTATCATAAGACAAATCTTATCAGTCTTTGCTGTCTTTTATCATAAAACAAATCTTATCAGCCTTTGCTGTCTTTTATCATAAGACAAATCTTATCAGCCTTTGCTGTCTTTTATCATAAGACAAATCTTATCAGCCTTTGCTGTCTTTTATCATAAGACAAATCATATCAGCCTTTGCTGTCTTTTATCATAAAACAACTCTTATCAGTTTTTGCTGTCCTTTATCATAAGACAAATCGTATCAGCCCTTGCTGTCTTTTATCATAAGACAAATCTTATCAGTCTTTGCTTTCTTTTATCATAAAACAAATCTTATCAGCCTTTGCTGTCTTTTATCATAAGACAAATCTTATCAGCCTTTGCTGTATTTTATCATGAGACAAATCTTATCAGTCTTTGCTGTCTTTTATCATAAGACAAATCTTATCAGCCTTTGCTGTCTTTTATCATAAGACAAATCTATCAGCCTTTGCTGTCTTTTGGGAACGAATATACAAACATGATTGTTTTATTGATTTTATTACTTCAAAATTAGTTCTCTATAATAAAGAGTATAGTAACTGAATATTTGGAATGTCATACTTTAGGGATTTGAATATTTAAAGGGTTTTATTATAAAATTATTGAAACCAAAACCACAGTGTGTATCAATATCGTTTGTGTGATTTTATGATTTTTAGAAGATGTACTTGCTTCCAGTTATACTTCTCGTGTTAAATCTTATTTTAATCAAAAATTAAAAACTATCATTTTGAGTGTTCGATTTCTGTAAAATGACAGAAACATAAACATTAAAGAATTATAAGTAAAGTTGCTTAAAACTAAAAATTGTACATAGCTTTACATATGCCATCTATATGCTTACAGCTACTTACTCTTTTGTTTCACAGCCAAAATGTCACAAATTAACAACTTAATGCTAAATATTATAAATGGGTCAAATTGATTCATTTTTGTTTTGATTTTGTTTAGGAACAAAGCCTTCGGTGCTCTGAAGGAAGCAGTCAAGTGCAATTATCACAGCTGGAAAATATGGGAGAATTACATGGTGGTAAGTTTGCTGCTCTCTACCATACCTTTCAAGTAACTTTTTATCACCCTTCAATTTCACATCATTTGGGGTGGTGACATCATTTGGGGTGACATCATTTGGGGTGACATCATTTGGGGGTGACATTATTTTGGGTGACACCATTTGGGGTGACTTCTTTGGGGTGACTTCTTTGGGGTGACATTACTGGGGTGACATCACTGGGGTGACATCACTGGGGTGACATCACTGGGGTGACATCACTGGGGTGACATCACTGGGGGACATAATTGGGGCTGACATCATTGGGGCTGACACCATTGGGGTTACATCATTGGGGTTACATCATTGGGGGTGATATTCATCTCTAAAGAGTAGATATTATACAACAGATTTGAAAGAAAATGAACTTGTATCAGTAATTTTATTGTGAAAATATCATGGAAAGTTGTGTAATACTTTTGCATAGACTGATTGTGTCTTAAAGATACCTTGTCTACTCATCATGTTATGATTCATAAGGCATTTGTTAATTGGTCACCCTTATTGACTTGAAAGAGTGAATATTATATGCTCCAATTTTTCACCCTTTAAACATCATCATCAAAAATGTCATAACTACCAAAGCAGTTCGCCCTCTAAGATTACAATTTTTTGTTCTGATGTAGGAAGAAAGGGATGAGGGGATATAGTATTCGAGTAGTAGTATAATAGTGCTTTGTTCTGATACAGGAAGAAAGAAATGAGGGGATATAGTATTCGATTAGTAGTATAATAGTACTTTGTTCTGATGTAGGAAGAAAGGGATGAAGGGATATAGTATTCAAGTAGCAGTATTATAGTAAAGGGAATATGTGGTCCCACTTATAAATCTCAAAGAAGTTAACTCCATCCCTGACACCTTGATCATTGAGAAATAGGTCAATCATGATGTCAATGAATATTCCTCATGGTAAACCATGTGGCCTTCACCCTTTCATATGTTTCCATTGGATTGATATCCCTTTGTATGTATATATTAAAATCAGTTGGCATCCAAGTTATCTTGTTATATTGAAGTGTGAGATGATATGCTTTAACACAATGCACTGTTGGAACTGATTGTTGATATGTTCTAATAGGAAGCGTTGTGCCTCAGGTTGCATGCTTTGAATGTCTGTGAGTTTGCAATGCCATTCATGCTTACCACCTTTGTTGTTGTGCCTTAAGTTGCTTTGGATGTCTGTGAGTTTGCAGATGCCATCCATGCTTACCACCTTTGTTGTTGTGCCTAAGGTTGCTTTGGATGCCAGTAAGTTTGCAGATGCCATCCATGCTTACCACCTTTGTTGTTGTGCCTTAAGTTGCTTTGGATGTCTGTGAGTTTGCAGATACCATCCATGCTTACCACCTTTGTTGTTGTGCCTTAAGTTGCTTTGGATGTTGGTGAGTTTGCAGATGCCATCCATGCTTACAACCTTTGTTGTTGTGCCTAAGGTTGCTTTGGATGTCAGTAAGTTTGCAGATGCCATCCATGCTTACCACCTTTGTTGTTGTGCCTTAAGTTGCTTTGGATGTCTGTGAGTTTGCAATGCCATCCATGCTTACAACCTTTGTTGTTGTGCCTTAAGTTGCTTTGGATGTTGGTGAGTTTGCAGATGCCATCCATGCTTACCACCTTTGTTGTTGTGCCTTAGGTTGCTTTGGATGTTGGTGAGTTTGCAGATACCATCCATGCTTACCACCGTTGTTGTTGTGCCTTAGGTTGCTTTGGATGTTGGTGAGTTTGCAGATACCATCCATGCTTACCACCTTTGTTGTTGTGCCTTAGGTTGCTTTGGATGTTGGTGAGTTTGCAGATACCATCCATGCTTACCACCTTTGTTGTTGTGCCTTAGGTTGCTTTGGATGTTGGTGAGTTTGCAGATACCATCCATGCTTACCACCTTTGTTGTTGTGCCTTAGGTTGCTTTGGATGTTGGTGAGTTTGCAGATGCCATCCATGCTTACAACCTTTGTTGTTGTGCCTTAGGTTGCTTTGGATGTCAGTAAGTTTGCAGATGCCATTCATGCTTACAACCTTTGTTGTTGTGTCTTAAGTTGCTTTGGATGTTGGTGAGTTTGCAGATACCATCCATGCTTACAACCTTTGTTGTTGTGCCTCAGGTTGCATGCTTTGGATGTCAGTAAGTTTGCAGATGCCATTCATGCTTACAATCTTTGTTGTTGTGCCTTAAGTTGCTTTGCATGTTGGTGAGTTTGCAGATGCCATCCATGCTTACCACCTTTGTTGTTGTGCCTTAACTTGCTTTGGGTGTCAGTAAGTTTGCAGATGCCATCCATGCTTACAACCTTTGTTGTTGTGTCTTAAGTTGCTTTGGATGTTGGTGAGTTTGCAGATGCCATCCATGCTTACAACCTTTGTTGTTGTGCCTTAGGTTGCTTTGGATGTCAGTAAGTTTGCAGATGCCATCCATACTTACCAACTTTGTTGTTGTGCCTTAAGTTGCTTTGGATGTTGGTGAGTTTGCAGATACCATCCATGCTTACCACCTTTGTTGTTGTGCCTAAGGTTGCTTTGGATGTCAGTAAGTTTGCAGATGCCATCCATGCTTACCACCTTTGTTGTTGTGCCTTAAGTTGCTTTGGATGTTGGTGCGTTTGCAGATACCATCCATGCTTACCACCTTTGTTGTTGTGCCTTAAGCTGCTTTGGATGTCAGTAAGTTTGCAGATGCCATCCATGCTTACCACCTTTGTTTGTGTGCCTTAAGTTGCTTTGGATGTTGGTGAGTTTGCAGATGCCATCCATGCTTACCACCTTTGTCGTTGTGCCTTAAGTTGCTTTGGATGTCAGTAAGTTTGCAGATGCCATCCATGCTTACCACCTTTGTTGTTGTGCCTTAGGTTGCTTTGGATGTTGGTGAGTTTGCAGATGCCATCCATGCTTACCACCAAGTTCTGGATCAGAAAGAGAAGTTTGTGGATGAGGAGGTGTTGACCATTCTTTGCCGTACTGTGGTAGAGGACCTAAAGGATGCAGATGGTAATCCAGGTATGAAAAGAAATTGAATTTGACCAATTTTGAACACTTTAGTTCCTATTTCAACCATCCATTAATAAGTGACCCCATTGCTAACCTCTTAAATATTAGTCGTCTCACCCATAACCTCCACTGCCAATAGAAATTCGATTTTACATTACAGTTTAAGGTGTAACTGAGAAAAAGTGCAGGTACATAAACCTCTTTTCTGACCCTCCTTTACAAAATCTTCTCTTGCTACAATCTGATTGATTCGTGATACTTTTCTCTTTCCTTTTGCACCATTTGTTATTTATGGACTTACCTCTTTGGTATTTGCCAATGTCTGCCATTATTACTGCCATTGATGGTACATCATACATGCTCCTCGTTTACACAGGTACCCACAATAAGGAGAAGATGATAAAGCTGTTTGGTAGACTAACTTCCTTGGTAGCCAATAATGCCGTGGTGTGGAGACTGTACGCCAAGCTGCATGGTGATTGCAGGACAGAGGACAAAGAGGAGAATAAGAAGGTTGTGGTTGGAGTTGGTTTATTTACAAGTGTTTTGTGTTTGATACTAAATCTATCAGCTTCCTTACACTGGCATTTGGCCTGTGATGTTAAGTGGAGTTAAAGTAGTAAAGAATTCAGTTAGGTGTTTGACAAAAACAATGTCTGCATTTATTTAAGAAAATGAATTTATAAATAAATGCATTCCATGACATAAATGAATAGTCATTAATCTAAAAACATGGGGGGAAAACAGGAGAGTATTTTGTAACACATTTATTGTTGTAGCTGACTGGTGATTGGACAATTGCCTGTGCTGTGAATGGATCTATCACTACACATATCCCTGAGGGCGTAACTACCAAAATGATCAGTAATTGATCATGTTCTAAAATAAACTTACTTTTGTCACTTCCCAAGCATGAAGGCAGGTAAGGCTGCTGCTTGTGGTGTGAGCAGATGAGAGTAAAAAATGATCAATGACACCATTTCAGATTAGCTAGAAGACTGATCTCGCTTAACAGGGAATTTAACTCGGTGACACCATTCCAGGTTAGGTAGAAGACTGATCCCGCTTAATAGGGAATCAAACTCGGTGACACCATTCCAGATTACCTAGAAGACTGATCTCGCTTAATAGGGAATCAAACTCGGTGACACCATTCCAGGTTAGCCAGAAGACTGATCTCGCTTAATAGGAAATCAAACGTGGTGACACCATTCCAGATTAGCTAGAAGACTGATCTCGCTTAATAGAGAATCAAACTCGGTGACACCATTCCAGGTTAGCTAGAAGACTGATCTCGCTTAATAGGGAATCAAACTCAGTCACACCATTCCAGGTTAGCTAGAAGACTGATCTCGCTTAATAGGGAATCAAACTCGGTGACACCATTCCAGGTTAGCTAGAAGACAGATCTTGCTTAATAGGGAATCAAACTCGGTCACACCATTCCAGGTTAGCTAGAAGACTGATCTCGCTTAATAGGGAATCAAACTCGGTGACACCATTCCAGGTTAGCTAGAAGACTGATCTTGCTTAATAGGGAATCAAACTCGGTGACACCATTCCAGGTAAGCTAGAAGACTGATCTCGTTTAATAGGGAATCAAACTCGACGACACCATTCCAGGTTAGCCAGAAGACTGATCTCGTTTAATAGGGAATCAAACTTTGTGACACCATTCCAGGTTAGCCAGAAAACTGATCTCGCTTAATAGGGAATCAAACTCGGTGACACCATTCCAGGTTAGCTAGAAGACTGATCTTGCCTAATAGGGAATCAAACTCGGTGACACCATTTCAGGTTAGCTAGAAGACTGATCTCGCCTAATAGGGAATCAAACTCGGTGACGCTATTTCAGATTATCTAGAAGACTGATCTCGCTTAATAGGGAATCAAACCCGGTGACACCATTCCAGGTTAGCTAGAAGACTGATCTTGCTTAATAGGGAATCAAACTCGGTGACACCATTCTAGGTTAGCTAGAAGACTGATCTCGTCTAATAGGGAATCAAACTCGGTGACTTTTCTTTGACTCTCTACTACTGAGCCTGTCTGCACTTCCTTTAAAATTTCCCAGTACGAAGTGTTTAGTTATCATCTTGTTATTCTCCACAGGCTCTTCAGTGCCTTCAAAAAAGCCACAGATTCATGATACAGACCAAGGACTGGCATCATGACAGCTCCCAGATCAAAGAAATCCTTGACCTGTCGTTGCTGTTAGCAGAAGGTGAGTCATTGTGACAGTCATTTAATCAAAAAGTGGGAAATGAAAAAAAAAACTGTCTTTGTCTTCAACCTGACCTTCTTGCATGAAAGAATTGGAATCAAAATGTCCTGGCATGAAAAGTGATTAAAACAAAAATGGATGGCAGAAATATTAATGGAAGAAAAGATAACGGGTGACCTCAAAATGTATCAAGTTTCCAGTCAAGAGATTGTGTTGTTGATGTTGCATAATGCAATCGGATGGACAAGGAAAATAAATCAACTAGTGGATTTCAAGTAAAAGGTGTCTTTTAAGTCAACAAATGTTAATAGAATGAAAGAGATTTAGATACCTTTGGAATGCCGGACAGTGAGGGAAGAGAAACATGAGAAGGTGAATAAAGTGGTGTGGAGGATGAGGAAGTGAGAGTGTGGTCGAAGGGAGTCTGTGGGTGATCAATGGTTAGGTTAGTGGATGGAGGGCAAGTATGGTGAATAAAGTGGTGTGGACGATGAGGAAGTGAGAGATGAGTCTGTGGATGATCAACGGTTAGGTTATTGGAGAGTGGGAATGTATGGTGAATGAAGTGGTGTGGAGGATGAGGAAGTGATAGTGTGGTTGGTGTCAATGGTTAGTTTAGTAAAGGGTGGGAAAATATGGTGAATAAAGTGGTATGGAGGATGAAGAAGTGAGAGTGGTTGGTAGTGAGTCTGTGGATGATCAATGGTTAGGTTAGTGGAGGGTGGGAAAGTATGGTGAATAAAGTGGTGTGGAGGATGGTTTTTTCTAGTTGCCTGGGGTCACTCGGCCCTTGGTTTTTTCTTTCATAATGACAAAGCGCCTATGCAGTGACCTTGACCCCCCTCCCCTCCCCGTGACCCACCTGCTACCATCATTGACCATTCTGCAACCCCAATCCCAAAAATCCTTATAATCCATGCCACCAACAAGCAGGAAAGCTTTAAAAAAGTTTCTCCTTTCCTCATCCATAAAGCCCTCTTTGGCCTTGTCGGTACCCTCCCCAAAGTCTCTACCCTTAGATCCGGTGATCTCCTGGTGCACTGCACCAGGGACACACAAGCCACCACCCTCCTTTCCACCAAAACCCTATCCAACTCTGGTATCGACATCACAGTCACCCCCCATCGTTCCCTAAACTCCAGCAAAGGCGTCATACGCACCCGCGATCTTGCGTACATGACCGATGACGACCTCCAAGAAGAACTAGCTAACCAACATGTAACTGAAGCCCGTCGTCTCGTTCTAAAGAGAGACAGAGCCGAAACTCCCACCAACACCATATTTCTTACCTTCGCAACACCAACTCTCCCTAGCTCCCACATCATTGCCGGCTACCTGAGAATCCAGGTCGCCCCTTACATTCCTAACCCTTTACGTTGCTATAATTGTCAAAGGTATGGCCACGGGAAAAACTCCTGCCACAGCCAAGCGCGCTGTGGTAACTGCGGAGCCCCGGACCATGACAACACCTCCTGCACCAACCCCCCACTCTGCACAAATTGTGACGGTAAACACCCAGCAAACCATCCCTCCTTCTCGAAAGACTGTCCCACCTGGCTTCAGGAAAAACAAATAACAAAACTTAAAACCCTTAACCCCAACATAACCTACCCTGAGGCCAGGAAACAATTCCTCGCTTCCCTTAACTCCAAGCCTTCCTGCTCAAACGTAGTCTCCTCTAACTCTAATTCCGCCCCCCCCAAAGACAACTAACGCAACAAAAACTAACTCCCATGCCCAAACCGACCTTACCTGGCTCTTCTTACCTAGTCCTAAGCCCATCACCATTTCCAACAACCTAATCACACCCAATACCCACACCACCTCCACCACCACTTCTCTCCTCAACCTCCCTTCCTACTCTAAAGCCCCTACCGCCCCTACACCAACACCACTAATACCTTCATACATCAAGCTAAAACCAGCCAAGCAAACAATCAACAAACCAACAAATCAACCAACAAACAACCAACCAAAAAACAACCAATCAACAAACAACCAATCAACAAACAACCAATCAACAAACAACCAATCAACAAACAACCCACCTCCCAAACCCACACTGAAGAGAGTATGGATTGTTAACCGAACACACCGATCATACTTCTCGTCCAATTTTCAAAAACAATCGCTCCCAAAGAAACAGATCCAAAGAAAAAACAAGCCAACTCAGACCCAGCAGATCTTCCTCCAGATAACCCCCCGCCTCTTTTATGGCATACACCACAAACAATTACAATAACACCCACAACATCATACAATGGAACATTAGGAGCCTAAAGGCCAATTCTGAAGAAATCGACCTTCTGGCCTCCACCTTCAACCCGGTCGTCTTCTGCCTACAAGAAACTTTCTTGAAAACCACCGACCATTACTCCCTTAACAACTTTGCTTGCTATCACAAACATCAAGTGGATGCTGACAGGGCCTGTGGTGGCGTCTCCATTCTCGTTAGACACGATATCCCACACAGCCCTGTTCGTGTGCACACCGACCTTCAGGCCATCTGTATTTCTATCTCCCTCCACAAAACTTTCACTCTCTGCAATATCTATCTCCCTCCCAACACCAACATTCAACCAACCAGCCTTAACAACCTCATCTCTCAGCTTCCCACCCTCTTCATCCTTCTTGGTGACTTCAACCCTCTGTGGGGCTCTAATACCACCACCCCTAGAGGCAAGTTCATCGAAAACGCTCTCCGTCAGCACAGCCTGTCCTTACTGAACACTAACTCCCCGACCTACCTTCATCCTGCCACAGGCTCTCTCACCTGTATTGACCTATCTATCTGTTCCCCTAACCTCCTCCCTGATTTTAGTTGGAGAGTCACTGCTGACCTCTGTGGTAGTGATCATTACCCTCTTCTTATACACTCCAATCTTCAAATCCCCACTGAGCACACCCCCAATTGGAACCTCGACAAGGCTGACTGGTCCCTTTTTGAAACCCTCTGTGACTCACACCTCTCCCCCCATCTTCTCGAGGATGAGGATCCCATGTCTAACTTCAGTAATATCCTTATTAACTTCGCCACCTGCTCAATTCCCAAAACCTCCAAACCCCCAAATCATCCCCCCAACCCCTGGTTCTCGGATGACTGCAAAACCGCCATCAAGAACAGGAAAAGAGCCCTCAGGAACTTTAAAACTAACCCGACCACCCATAACCTTAACCTCTTTCGCATCAGCCGTGCCAAGGCCAGACGCACTATTAAGGACAGTAAAACCAACACTTGGAACAACTTTATCTCTTCTCTCACCACCAACACCCCCACTAAGAAGATTTGGAGAATGGTTAACAGCTTCCACGGCAGAGTAGGCAAATCTTCCATCTCCCATCTCTCTTGGAATGGAGACCTTCTCACAGCAAAAAAGGACATCGTTGACCACCTCGCCGCCTCTTTCAGCAACATCTCGTCCTCGACCAACTACTCCAATGCTTTCAAAATCAAAAAAGCTTGCGATGAAGCCCGGAGAATCACTTTTCCCTCTGACAACTCCGAAAGCTACAACACCCCTCTCACCCTTTCTGAATTAAACCAAGCCATCAACGACGCTGGCTGCACCTCCAAGGGCCCAGATAACATCCCCTATCAGTTTCTGAAACACCTCCCCATCAAGGCCACCACTACCCTACTCACCATCTTCAACCACATTTGGTCCTCACACTCCTTTCCCCCTATCTGGAGGACAGCTATTGTCATCCCCGTCCTTCAACCGGGGAAGGATAGCGTCGACCCCACCAGCTACTGACCCATTGCCCTTACTTGCTGTCTCTGTAAAATTATGGAAAAGATCATTAATCAGAGACTAAACTGGTTCCTCGAGACCAACAGAATCCTCTCTCCTCACCAAAGCGGCTTCCGAAAACGTTGCAATACCCTAGACCAGTTAATTACGCTCGACACCGCTATCCGGGAATCCTTTGCAAAAAAGGAACACCTCATTGCCATATTTTTTGACCTCGAGAAAGCTTTCGACACTACTTGGAAATACGGCATTACGCGGAAACTTCACACCATTGGCCTCAGAGGCCACCTCCCCATCTTTATTCAAAACTTCCTCTCAGCCAGGCAGTTCCAAGTTCGTATGGGCCACACCCTCTCCAAGCAGTACCCCCAAGAAGAGGGCGTCCCCCAAGGCAGCATCCTCTCCCTCACTCTCTTTAACCTGAGCATTAATGACATCGGGAATGACCTTGGCCCCAGCATCAAACGTACCCTCTACGTGGATGACTTCACCATCTTCTACTCCTCCCCTAGCTTTCCTATTGTTGAAAATAGGCTCCAAACCAGCCTCAATCAGCTGCAAGTCTGGAGCAACAATAACGGTTTTAAATTCTCCAAAGACAAGACAGTCTGCATGCACTTTTGTCATTTCAACAACCTCCACCCCAACCTGAACTTTGTGCTCAATGGGAATCGCATCCCTAAAGTTGAAAACACAAAGTTCCTTGGTCTAACTCTAGACCCCAAGCTCACCTACAAGCCACACATCACCAACCTGAAACTAAAATGCAATAGCTCCCTCAACCTCCTCCGACTGCTCTCCAACACTACTTGGGGAGCGAACGCTATGCTCTCCTCAAAATTTTCAGGCTCACCATTCGTGCCAAGCTTGACTATGGCAATATTGTTTACTGTGTCGCTCACAACTCATACCTCAACCACATTAACACCATCCAAAATAAAGCCCTCAGGCTTTGTCTAGGAGCCTACAGGACCTCCCCAATCACTAGCCTTCATGTTGAAGCCAACGAACCCCCCTTTCTACTTAGATGTAAAAAGCTTAGCCTCTCCTATGCTTTTAGAGTCCTCACCAACACCCAGAACCCTGTTTACAACCTCATTAGGTACCCCAATTTCTCCTCCCTCTTTGATAGGACTAAAACCCTATCGCCTCCCTTCAGCTTACGCATTAAATCAGACCTCTTTCAACTTGGCATCAACCCCGCCACTCTCGGCACCTATTCCTGGCCCACTTTTCCGCCTTGGGCCACCCCCCTTCCTTCTGTCCACCTAGACCTCTCCACTTATAACAAAACTCAAACTCACCCTAATCTCTTCATCAATCTCCACAACCAAATCAAAGACCAACTCTCAAATTACACCTCCATCTATACTGATGGCTCCAAGGAAGGCAACAAGACAGCTGCTGCTGCCATCATCCAAGACATCACCCTCAGTAGCAGACTTCCTGACCACTCATCCATCTTTTCAGCCGAGGCTAAGGCCATTCTCCTCGCCCTCAACTTTATTGAGTACTCTCCTCTTAGTCACTTTGCCATTTTCTCTGACTCAAAGGCTGTTCTTACTTCATTACTCAATCTTAAATGGGATAACCTCACCTGCCACCTCCTCCTCCGGAAACTCTTTTCTCCCACCCTCTGCAGGAAAAGTGTTCTTTTCTTCTGGATACCCAGCCATGTTGGCATCCCTGGCAATGACAGGGCTGATACTGCCGCTAAGCTTGCCCTTAACCTCCTCCCTTCCCCTTTTCCCAAAACCCTTTTTGACATCAAACCGCTTATCGCTTCTCTTGTTCATGACCGCTGGCAAACCTTATGGAACTTCCAAATTGATAACAAACTCCATGTTATCCAGCCCACAATCCCGATCAAATCCACCATCAACAACCTTTCTCGTATCGACAACGTTCATATTACCCGTCTTAGAATTGGTCACACCCACCTCACTCACTCCCACCTCCTTATTGGTTCCCCCCAACCCCTCTGTAACAATTGCCACTGCATCCTCACAATCCAACACGTTCTCCTTGCTTGCCCCCTGTACAACCTTCCCAGAGCTTCCCTCGCTCCCCACAACTCAATTGCTGAGTTCTTCCAAAAAAATCCTCCAGATAAAATAGTCTCCTTCCTTCAGCATGCATCCCTCTACAACCATATTTAATTCTCCTCTTCCACCCCCTCTCTACTTTGTTTTTGTTTTACCCATGCACCTCCTCTCTCGATCACAGCTTTCTGGCTTTTGCTCTTGAATTTCTCTCATTCTTCCCCTGGTCTCTTTCCTTACTACCTCTAAAATGATCTGACCTCTCAGGCACAATTTGACCTTCGTTGTCGTGGTGCCGTTAAGACCTCATCAAACAAACAAACAAACATGAGGAAGTGAGAGTCGTTGGTAGTGAGTCTGTGGATAATCAATGGTAGGTTAGTGGGAAAGTATTATGAATAAAGTGGTGTGGAGGATAAGGAAGTTAGAGTGGTCGGCAGGGAGCTGTGGATGATCAATGGTTAGGTTAGGGTGGGAAAGTATGGTGAATAAAGTGGTGTGGAGGATAAGGAAGTGAGAGTGTGGTTGGTGTCAATGGTTAGGTTAGTGGAGGGTTGAAAAGTATGGTGAATAAAGTGGTGTGGAGGATGAGGAAGTTAGAGTGTGGTTGGTCGTAAGTCTGGATGATCAATGGTCAGATTACTGAAGGGTGGGAAAGTATGTTGAGGGTGGGAGGGCAAATAGATAGAAGGTAGGTAAATTGGAGGGTGGATTAATGAGTATAGGTCATTAAATCTGGAGGATAAATAGACAGGAAGATGGCAATGTTAGGTAGGAAGCGTTGGTGGATAGAGCTTGTAGGTGGATAGGTGAGTCGGTAGTGATAGGGGACAGCAAGGGTAGGTGACATAGTCAGCATCACAATATTAGAGGGCCAGAGACTCAATTAGGGGACAATATTTTCATGTGGGGGCAAAGTTACATTATAACCAGTGGTGATAAACAGACATACAATTGGAACTTGGGAGGCACAAGACTGGTCATTGTCCCTGGCCCTGCTTTGGCTATGCCACTGGGTATCTTATGGAGGCTACAATCTTGAACAAAAGTGCTTGGCACTTTTTTTCTTTCCCTTTTACCCCTCTTCACTGTTGCAGATAAATTACCAAAACCTTTTCTTTCAAATCGTATACTGGAAGGGGAAAAGTGCCAAGACTTTTGTCCTAGAGTGAAGGTTGATGGGAGATGGTAGGTGAATGAGGGCTAGAGCTGTTCAGTGTGGTAGAGGAGGTTGATGGGAGATGGTAGGTGAATTAGGGCTAGGGCTGTTCAGTGTGGTAGAGGAGGTTGATGGGAGATGGTAGGTGAATTAGGGCTAGGGCTGTTCAGTGTGGTAGAGGAGGTTGATGGGAGATGGTAGGTGAATTAGGGCTAGGGCTGTTCAGTGTGGTAGAGGAGGTTGATGGGAGATGGTAGGTGAATTAGGGCTAGGGCTGTTCAGTGTGGTAGAGGAGGTTGATGGGAGATGGTAGGTGAATTAGGGCTAGGGCTGTTCAGTGTGGTAGAGGAGGTTGATGGGAGATGGTAGGTGAATGATGGCTGGGGCTGTTCAATGTGGAAGAGGAGGATGATGGTAGGTGAACGCTGGCTAGAGTTGTTCAGTGTGGTAGAGAAGGTTAATGGCAGATGGTAGGTGAATAAGGGCTAGGGTAATTGAGTGTGATAGAGGAGGTTAATGGGAGATGGTAGGTGAATGAGGGCTAGGGTTCTTCAGTGTGGTAGAAGAGGTTAATAGAAGATGATAGGTTAAAGAGGGCTGGGGCTGTTCAGTGTGGTAGAGGAGGCTGACGGGAGATGGTAGTTGAATGAGGGCTAGGGCTGTTGAGTGTGGTAGAGGAGGTTCATGGTGACAAGAAATAAAAAGAGGAGGTAGAGGGGAAAATGCTGGGTGGGAGATGGCATGGTGAGTGGATGATGATTTAGTGAGAGATGGAAGAGAAGGAAAGGGATGGATTAAAGGTACATGCAGCTTGAAAAGGAGTTGGTGGTAGAGGTGCTTGTTGATGATAGCATGCGTTGCTGGTAACAAATATGCAAGGTAAGGTATCAGTAGCGTAGGAAGGGATTTGTATCATTTCTTTCTTTGTCTGGTTTATATAACTTTTTGATTCTTCTTTTGTAGTTGGTGGCGTGCATTGTGAGCAAAGTGACTTCCGTATCTCTTCTCTAAAACTTTTCATTTCGTTCTACATTTAACTTCCTATTTTCACCCTAAATTTTCATTCTTCCTTTCCGGGTTTCTCATTCTGTGGATGAGCGTCTGCTTTCGGTAAGATTGTTTCTTTTGTTTTTTCCCTCCCATTTTGTCCAGACCTTCACGCCCTTTTGTGTTACTATACAGTGGTCCTCCTATAGTGGTTCCACGATTTTGTTTCCTTGTTGCCTCGGGTCTCTCGGCCCTTGGTTTTTTTTATCACCATGACAAAATGCTTGTTCCTTGACCTTGACCCTCCCTCCCCTCCCCGTGACCAACCTGCTACCTCCATTGACCATTCTTTAGCCCCAATCCCCAAAATCCTAATCATACATGCTACCAACAAACAAGAAAGCTTTAAAAAAGTTTCCCCTCTCCTCATCCACAAAGAGCTCTGCAGCATTGTCGGTACCCTCCCCAAGGTCCCTACCCTCAAATGCGGTGATCTCCTGGTGCACTGCGCCAAGGACACTCAAGCCATCACCCTTCTCTCCACCAAAACCCTAGCAAACACTGGTATTGACATTACAGTCACCCCCCACCGTTTCCTAAACTCCAGCAAAGGTGTCATAAGAACCAGAGACTTGGCTTACTTGACTGATGATGACCACGTAGAGAAACTAACTAGCCAACCCATCACTGAAGCTCGTTGTCTCGTTCTCAAGAGAGAGGGAGCCGAAAAACCCACCAATACAGTCTTCCTTACTTTCGCCACACCAATTCTCCCCTCCCACATCATAGCCAGCTGCCTGAGAATCCCAGTCGCCCCTTACATTCCCAACCCTCTTCGTTGTCATAACTGCCAGAGGTATAGCCATGGGAAAAACTCCTGCTGCAGCCAAGCGTGCTGTGGTAACTGCGGAGCCCCAGACCATGACAACAACTCCTGCACCAACACCCCACTCTGCACAAATTGCGACGGTAATCACCCAGCCAACCATCCCTCCTTCTCCCAAGACTGCCCCACCTGGCTTCTGGAAAAACAAATAACTAAACTTAAAACCCTCAACCCCAACATAACTTACCCAGAGGCCAGGAAACAATTTTCGCTTCCCCACTCACCAAGCATTCCTACTCGAGCGCAGTCTCTTCTAATACCAATACCGCCTCCCCTAACACAACTAAAACTGACTCACATCCCAAACCGACCTTACCTGGCTCTTCTTACCCAGTCCTAAGCCCATCACCATTGCCAACAACCTAACCACACCCAATACCCAAACCACCTCTACCACCACTTCTCCTCCTCAACCTCCTTTCCTTCTCTAAAGCCCCAGCCGTCCCCTACACCAACACCTCTAATACCATCATACATCAAACTAAAACCAACCAGGCTAACAATCAACAAACCAACTAATAAACAACCAATCAACAAACAACCAATCCACAAACAGCCCACCACCCAAACCCACATGTATGACACTAAAGAGAATATGGATTGTTTGATTACTGAACACACCGATCATACTTCTCGTCCAACTTTCAAAAACAATCGCTCCCAAAGAAACAGATCCAAAAAAAAAACAAGTCAAGTCAAACCCAACAGATCTTTCTCCACTCTAGATAACCCCCTGCCTCCTTATGGCGTGCAACATAAACGATAGAAATAACATTCTCAACATCATACAATGGAACATAAGGAGCCTTAAGGCCAATTCTGAAGAAATTGACTTTCTGGTCACCACCTTCAACTCGGTCGTCTTCTGCCTACAAGAAACTTTCTTGAAAACCACCAACCATTACTCTCTCAACAACTTCGCTTGCTATCACAAACATCAAGTGGACGCCGACAGGGCCTGTGGGGGCGTCTCCATTCTCATAAGACACGATATCTTGCACAGACCTGTTCAAGTGCACACCAACCTTCAGGCCATCTGTATATCTTTCTCCCTCCACAAAACTTTTACTCTTTGCAATATCTATCTCCCCCCCACCCCCCTTCCCCCCCTTAACCCCAACCATCAACCTACCAGCATTAACAATCTCATCTCTCAGCTTCCCACCCTCTTCATCCTTCTTGGTGACTTTAATGCCCACAACCCCTTGTGGGGCTCCAACACCATCACCCTTAGAGGCAAGCTCGTCGAAAACATGCTTCGACAGCACAGCCTGTCCTTGCTCAACACTAACTCCCCGACCTACCTTCATCCTGCCACAGGCCCCCTCACCTGTATTGACCTGTCTATCTGTTCCCCTAACCTCCTCCTTGATTTTAATTGGAAGGTCACTGCTGATCTCTGTGGTAGTGACCATTACCCTTTTCTTATTCACTCCAACCTTCAAACCCCCACCAACCACACCCCCAATTGAAACCTCGAGAAGGCCAACTGGCCCCTTTTTCAAACACTCTGCGACTCACACCTCTCCCCTCATCTCCTTGAGGGTGATGATCCTATGTCAGTTTTCAGTAGCATCCTTATCAACATCGCCACCTGCTGCATTCCCAAACCCCCTAACCACCCCTCCAATACCTGGTTCTCTGATGACTGCAAAATCGCCATCAAGAACAGGAAATGGACCCTCAGGAATTTCAAAACTAACTCAACCACCCACAACTTCAACCTCTTTCGCACCAGCCAAGCCAAAGCCAGACGCACTATCAAGGACAGTAAAGCCAATACTTGGAACAATTTCATCTCTTCTCTCACCACCAACACCCCCACTAAGAAGATTTGGAGAATGGTTAAGAGCTTCCATGGCAGGGTGAGCAAGTCTCCCATCTCTCCTGGAATGGTGACCTTCTCACCACAAAAAAGGACATCGTTAACCACCTGGCTGCTTCTTTCAGCAACAGCTCATCCTTGGCCAACTTACCCCAATGCTTTCAAAGCCAAAAAAGCTCACGATGAAACCCAGAGTATCTTCTTTCCCTGGAACAACACCGAGAGCTATAACACTTCTCTCACCCTTTCTTAATTAAATCAAGCCATCCATGACGCTGGCTGCACCTCCAAGGGCCCAGATAACATTCCCTACCAATTCCTGAAACACCTCCCCAACAAGGCTACCACTACCCTACTCACCATCCTCAACCACATCTAGTCCTCACACTTCTTTCCCCCTATCTGGAGGACAGCTATCGTCACCCCCGTCCCCAAACCGGGAAAGGACAATACCGACCCTTCCAGCTACCGCCCCATTGCCCTCACCTGCTGTCTCTGTAAAATTATGGAAAGGATCATTTACTAGAGACTAAACTGGTTCCTTAAGACAAATAGAATCCTCTCCCCTCACCAAAGCGGCTTTCGGTAGCGTCGCAATACCCTGGACCAGTTAATTACTTTCGACACCGCTATCCGGGAATCCTTTGCAAAAAAGGAACACCTCTTTGCCATCTTTTTCGACCTCGAGAAAGCTTTTGACACTACTTGGAAATAAGGCATTATCCGCAAACTTTACACCTTCGGCCTCAGAGGCCACCTCCCAACCTTTATTCAAAACTTCTTCTCACCCAGGCAGTTCCAAGTTCGTATTGGCCACACCCTTTCCATCCCCTATCCCCAAGAAGAGGGTGTCCCCCAAGGCAGCATCCTCTCTCCCACTCTTTTCAACCTGAGCATTAACGACATAGCTAGCGGACAACCTTGGCCCCAACATCAAACATGCCCTCTACGTGGATGACTTTACCATCTTCTACTCCTCCCCAAGCTTTCCTCTTGTCGAATATAGGCTTTAACTCAACCTCAACTGGCTGCAAGCCTGGTGCAAGAACAACTGTTTTAAATTCTTTAAAGACAAGACAGTCTGCATGCACTTCTGTCATTTCAACAACCTCCACCCCAACCCGAACTTCGTGCTTAGTGGCAATTGCATCCCTAAAGTTTACCACACTAAGTTTCGGGGTCTAATTCTGGACCACAAGCTCTCCTACAAACAACACATCACCAACCTGAAACAGAATTGGAACAGCTCCCTCAACATTCTCCGCCTCCTCTCCAATACCACTTGGGGTGCGAACCAGCAAGCTTTCCTCAAAATCGTCAGGCTCACCATTCGTGCCAAGCTTGATTAGGGCAATATATTCTACTTTGTCGCTCACAATTCTTACCTCAATTACATTAACACCATCCAAAATGAAGCCCTCAGGCTTTGTCTGGGTGCTTACAGGACAACCCCCCCCCCCCCTCCTAAGCACCAGCCTTCATGTCGAAGCCAACGAAAACCCCTTTTCTGTAGAAAGCTTAGCCTCTCTTATGCTTTTAGAGCTCTCGCCAACACTTAGAACCATGTTTACAACCTCATTAGATACCCCAATTTCTCCACCCTTTTTGATAGGACAAACCCTATCCCCTCCCTTCAGCTTACACATTAAATCAGACCTCTGTCTCAGCATCAATCCCACTACTCTCAGCACTTTCTATTGGCCTACTTTTCCTCCCTGGGCCACTCCCTTCCCTACTATCCACCTGGACCTCTCCACTCATCACAAACAAACTTGTAGTGCTAATAATTATTCTTTTCATCTCTTGTATGGTATATGACTTCTTTTCATCTCTTGTAGGGTACAGTACAGTCGGGAATAAGCGTACCGATATCGCAGTTAGCGGGGATTATTTACCGCGATCAATGCCCTTACCGCCGCCATTGTATTCGTGTCTTTCATGCACCGACGGCACTTGCCCCAACTCTGCGCTAAGCGCGTCCGATAATCCCATTTTAATCTGCTCCTCCTCAAAGAGGTTAGCGGTAATAGTATTACAGGAGTAACGTCTCATTGCGCTAAGCTTGTTAGCGCATACGTAACGTAACTGCACTGAGTGTGATCCCAATCTGTGTACATGCATCACTGCACTTAGCACGAGTGTTTTATAAATTTATTTAAGCGAAACTTTTGTCTTCTTTGCGAGATAAACAAAAAAATTCTGCCGTAAAACCTGTGTGTAGCGAGATTTCTCACATACTTTGAGACTGTAATTTATCAGACAAGAGTCTAACGTTAATACGATTTCGCCAGACTTTTCTTTATTCCTTCAAGTTTGAACGTACAGTATGTTAGGCTAGTTGCCATCTTATAGTAAAACTGGGTGAAAGGCCTAATGTTAGGCCTAACGTGATAATTCATAGAGAGACAGCCCAGAGGTTAAATTTGATCGAAAATAGTTTTAAAACGTTAATTGCTGTCATTGAGATGTATCAATAAGATGAATCATTCATTTTAAGTAAATTTCAGCCCCTTTTGGAAATGCAAATGCAAGAATTTACTGGAAATTTTTGAGAGAAGTGAAGACTTAACTCACAATAAGAATAAAAAGTTAAGATAATTGTTAAAAAGCATTTAACTTGTCACTGCCATTTCCCGACTGTTGGCTTGGCCCGACTATGTACTTGTGAAAATGGAATATTGGTACATGGATGTCAGTTAATGGTTCCTTAAACCCTTATTGGCAACATTTATGGAGTGGCCCCGCCATTTTGTCACCCGGACTTGGCCCAACCTATGTCCACTGTGGTGCTATGGTAGAAGGGAATAGAGAACCAACTCTACCCTTAAGGGTGCCATGGTATTGCTAATGGGGTTTGTGGCAATTGTGATGTAGTTATTTTCATTTTCCACTGATTTATAAACATCAAAACATGACGTCAGATCACGTCATTAATTACTTTTTTTTCAATGCTGCTGACATGCCTGGACTATATTCTGCTCTGAATGAAAAGTTGATAGAAATTCCTTCTTTTTTTTTTAAGGGGGGGGGACTTATTAAGAAAATCAGCTTCTTCAAAATAAAAAAATTCTTTCAGACCTTTTTCCTAGTCATAGAAAATCAAATTTTCTGTTTCCTTGGACCCCCACCAGGGGCCCTTAAGTGGGCCCCTGGCCCCCACGCTAAAAGTGTTTGGCAGCATTGCGCTCGCGCTTCGCGCCAGCAATAAACTGCTTTCAATTTTTTCAACATTTATTTTAATAAGCTACTTTCAGCTTTTTTTATCAAGTGTCTCTCACATGCCCGAGTACTGCTTGGGCCTTCATTTACAATTCCTTACTTCATCATTTAAGTACTGCAGGAAGGGGATTCCCCCTTCCTTGAGGGAATTTTATGGAAATAATGATTGTATTTCGTGATGAGTCCCATTTGTTCTTAACGACTGTTAGTTTATTTCTTCTTAACAACTTGCTTCCACAATCCCAATGTCAACCATACTGAGGGATGTGTATCATAACCACAGCTGTTAAAAATGGTCGTTTCTTTGAACTATACTCAATATGAGTTTCACCATCGATTGCATTTAAAAGCAGAGGTATTTATAAGCTGGAATATATAGTTTGCTGATTAAAACATTACATAATGTTAAATGTTAGTCAATCTAAAGCAATAATCATTCATATATAACCTCTTTTGGCACAAATGACTTCACTGTTAAAGGAGGCACAGTCTGACATAATTCTTTATTTCATATAATAGAATTGAAAATGACTTAATTTTCTGACCAAGTTCCATAACTTCCGAAGCAATCTAACATATTTTTTGTTTAATTGTTAAAAACTTTAATGCTACTACTTTATAGTACCATGGTAGCTGCCATTTTGATTGCAAAACATGCAGATTATGTCATCGGCCCAGCAGGATCTTGGAATGCTTTGTATTTCTTTAAAATGTACCTCAAGTTTTCTAGCTTATGAACAAGTGTTTTTATTTTGTAAGGGTGAAGGAAAATTTTGTGTATTCATGAAATTGAAAAATCAAAACATGCTGATATAACTTTGTGTCACATCATTTTGAAATAAAAGACTTTAATCACATATGTAAAGAATTACATTATAATCTTTATGTCCCTATTGGGGAATCTATGTCATCATGCACAATATTTCAATACAGAATTGAACAAAATGGCAGCCCCCCTGTGTCGATTTCAAACATGAATAACTTGAGCTAGGAATTTGACTCTGATGTTTTTGGCAGTTGGTTAAGATCTTGTATTCTCTATCATATGAAATAATGATTGTATCAGACTTTATGCCTCCTTTAATGTGTCGTTATGCCGAACAAGCATGCTAGTTAATAATGATAGAATATATCTGCCAAATTTTTAAGAAAATTTTAAGATGCTCAATTAGGCATGATGGAAATCTTCTGTTTTTGATTCCTGGAAATGTGAAGTCTTATGCGGCAGCAACACTTGTACCTGCTGAGGTAAACTCTGTTATAACCAGGTCTGTGACGGGATGTTGTACTGTATATTACCCGATGACAGGAAAAATATTCGTTTAAATTTTCTCGTACCACTTCACAAAGAAGCATCGATCGAAACATTTGAAATGAAGTGAAGTAAAACCAAGTCAGTTAGTCAAGAGTGGAGGTAAGTTCCGACAGAAAATAAGTTAAGAAAATAAGCGGAATATAATTATTTTAAAAACAAGACATTGGGTAAAAAAAAAAAAAAAAAAGTAAGCAGGTAAAATGAAAATTATGAATTGGACCAGGCTTCACCTTTTACCACCATCGGTCATCTGTGGAGAAAATCCTATCAAAACCTAAGTCCTGTATCATATTTTAAAATTAGGATCTATATAAATATGATCAAACCAATATTCAGGGCCCCTGACACAGGTTTCATATGGCAGGTGAGAGGAGAAGGGGGTGGTGATTAATGTTGTCAATTAATTTTGTTGTGGATAAATAACACAAGACCAATTTGAAAACCATTGCTTTTATAATTAACACAAGACCAATTTGAAAACCATTGCTTTGAACATTATTCGGGAAGGGGGAAGATTATTCGGGAAGGGGGGAAACATTCGGGAAGGAGAAAAATTATTCGGGAAGGGGGGAACATTATTCGGGAAGGGGGGGACATTATTCGGGAAGGGGGAACATTATTCGGGAAGGGGGGAACATTATTCGGGAAGGGGGGAACATTATTCGGGAAGGGGGAACATTATTCGGGGGGGGGGGCTATGCCCTTCCCCATGTCGGAGGCCCTGATATTCAATGCCTTCTACCACCCTGATATTGCAATTTTCATGGAATGAAGCAATGCAGGCTTACCTATTTTATGTGCAGTTTTGACAGCACTAAATTTCACTTTTTTTTTTTACCCAATTGAGCTTAGTTAATTTACGCCTACACTTTTTTCTAATATCACTCACTCTGTTTTGTACATAAACTGGAATATAAAAAAAAGTACTCTACACAAGTGGAAGAAAAAAGAAGTAACAGCATTTCATTACGCCCAACATTACTTGACACATGCACAGGGATTTTTTTATTTACTGTATCAAGTAGGCCTAATAGTAAGAAAGAAAGGTTCAACGCGACACGAGTTTAGAGACCCTCTTGACTTCTGCCTCTTTTTTCACGGCCAAATGCTGTAGCTGTTTTTCTTCATACTGGCTGAAGCCGGATGTCCTTGATATTGGATTGCTGACAGAATGGCGAGAAACGTTACTATAAAAATAATTATTCATGCAAAGGGAAAGAAAAAAAGCTCTTTAAAGTTTTTGTAAATTCTTGTTGACTTAGACTGACAAAGCAATTAATAAGCATCCATACTGGCCCAGGGATTTTTCAATGTATCTTGTCTAATCTGCAAAACTGACAAAGGCTCAGAAGTTCGGAAGCTGTGGAAAAAATATAAGACAAACATGTCAACATCAGTTTAAAATTATTCATTTCCCATCCTCAACATTTGGCCTAACAGTAGATCTATAATCGTGAAAAATATCAAACGAAATATTTAGTCATTAATATTTAACAGAACCCTCCTACCAATATCAGCAAAGCTTAGAAATATTAGCTCTTATGTTCTAATTGTATAACAAAAGCAGAACACCATTACACATCGATTAAACCATGTAGCCTAACGCTAGGCTTTTTAATGTGACTGTGTGATAGGATAGCTAAATTCAATCAAAAAACATCGCCAGAATCAGTTTTTGTTTGCCCGAAATACATTTTGTTTGTCCAAAAACTGTAAAAAAATTAAATTTAATCGAAGGATTGATTCAATTTTCACATCAATTTTTTTTGCCTAATGGATTTAATAAGTATTTTTATTGAAAATTCCGTCAAAAAAATGCAATGCAAATGAAGACATTGCCTCATTTCGTAGCGAATATTGCAAGTAGGGCCTATGTACTGTGATTCTGAACGTTGCGATGCTGACTGAATTAAAAATATATTTATATCCCAGAGTTCAACGTGAAACTGAATGAAAACAAAATAATATTTTACGAAAGTTTTTAATTCCTCTAGGCCTCGCGTTAAAACATTTTGCTAAAGAAAAAGTCTGCCAGGCCTAATCCGATAAGCAGATTATTATAACTGTGCAACGTTAGGAGTCCCTTTACAAAGCACAGGCACTTCGATCTTGATTGACATAATGCATACAGTGTGTATCGATTTTTAGCGCGTTAAGTCACAGGTGAATAGAAGCTGCAGGGCTGCAAGCTCGGTGATGTTAGCGCGGTTACCCACGTTTAGCGCGATTTTGCGCTTGGGCAGCTCCATTCATCATGGTGGTAAGTGCACTAACGCCCCGCACTTAGCGTGTACGGTTATTCCCGACTGTACTGTATATGACTATTCTTTTCATCTCTCGTAGGGTATATGACTATTCTTTTCATCTCTTGTAGGGTATATGACTATTCTTTTCATCTCTTGTAGGGTATATGACTATTCTTTTCATTTCTTGTAGGGTGTATGACTATTCTTTTCATCTCTCGTAGGGTATATGACTTCTTTTCATCTCTTGTAGGGTATATGACTATTCTTTTCATCTCTCGTAGGGTATATGACTATTCTTTTCATCTCTTGTAGGGTATATGACTATTCTTTTCATCTCTTGTATGGTATATGACTATTCTTTTCATCTCTTGTATGGTATATGACTTCTTTTCATCTCTCGTAGGGTATATGACTATTCTTTTCATCTCTTGTGGGGTATATGACTATTCTTTTCATCTCTTGTAGGGTATATGACTATTCTTTTTATCTCTTGTAGGGTATATGACTATTCTTTTCATCTCTTGTAGGGTATATGACTTTTCTTTTCATCTCTCGTAGGGTATATGACTTCTTTTCATCTCTTGTGGGGTATATGACTATTCTTTTCATCTCTTGTAGGGTATATGACTATTCTTTTCATCTCTTGTAGGGTATATGACTATTCTTTTCATCTCTTGTAAAGTGTATGACTTTCTTTTCATCTCGTAGGGTATTGACTTCTTTTCATCTCTTGTGGGGTATATGACTATTCTTTTCATCTCTTGTAGGGTATATGACTATTCTTTTCATCTCTTGTAGGGTATATGACTATTCTTTTCATCTCTTGTGGGGTATATGACTTCTTTTCATCTCTTGTAGGGTATATGACTATTCTTTTCATCTCTTGTAGGGTATATGACTATTCTTTTCATCTCTCGTAGGGTATATGACTATTCTTTTTATCTCTTGAAGGGTTTTTGACTATTCTTTTCATCTCATGTAGGGTATATTACTATTCTTTTCATCTCTCGTAGGGTATATGACTTCTTTTCATCTCTTGTAGGGTATATGACTATTCTTTTCATCTCTTGTAGGGTATATGACTATTCTTTTCATCTCTTGTAGGGTATATGACTATTCTTTTCATCTCTTGTAGGGTTTATGACTTCTTTTCATCTCTTGTAGGGTATATGACTTCTTTTCATCTCTTGTAGGGTATAGGACTTCTTTTCATCTCTTGTAGGGTATATGACTATTCTTTTCATCTCTTGTAGGGTTTATGACTTCTTTTCATCTCTTGTAGGGTATATGACTTCTTTTCATCTCTTGTAGGGTATATGACTCCTTTTCATCTCTTGTAGGGTTTATGATTTCTTTTCATCTCTTGTAGGGTATATGACTTCTTTTCATCTCTTGTAGGGTATATGACTATTCTTTTCATCTCTTGTGGGGTATATGACTTCTTTTCATCTCTTGTAGGGTATATGACTATTCTTTTTATTTCTTGTAGGGTATATGACTATTCTTTTTATCTCTTGTAGGGTTTTTGACTTCTTTTCATCTCTTGTAGGGTATATGACTATTCTTTTCATCTCTTGTGGGGTATATGACTATTCTTTTTATCTCTTGTAGGGTATATGACTATTCTTTTCATCTCTCGTAGGGTATATGACTATTCTTTTCATCTCTTGTAGGGTTTTTGACTATTCTTTTCATCTCTCGTAGGGTATATGACTATTCTTTTCATCTCTTGTGGGGTATATGACTATTCTTTTTATCTCTTGTAGGGTATATGACTATTCTTTTCATCTCTCGTAGGGTATATGACTATTCTTTTCATCTCTTGTAGGGTGTATGACTATTCTTTTCATCTCTTGTAGGGTTTTTGACTATTCTTTTCATCTCTTGTAGGGTATATGACTATTCTTTTCATCTCTTGTGGGGTATATGACTTCTTTTCATCTCTTGTAGGGTATATGACTATTCTTTTTATCTCTTGTAGGGTATATGACTATTCTTTTCATCTCTTGTAGGGTATATGACTTTTCTTTTCATCTCTTGTAGGGTTTATGACTATTCTTTTCATCTCTTGTAGGGTATATGACTATTCTTTTCATCTCTTGTAGGGTTTATGACTATTCTTTTTATCTCTTGTAGGGTATATGACTTGTAGTGAATGTAGTTCAAAGACAGAGGGCCTCCAGCTTCTTTCATCCGGAAAACTTATGCTAAAGAGTATCACCACAAAATCTAAGGTGAGTGTTGTGGTCTTCAAACTCTCTTATTTTGCTTTGCTGGCTCTTAGGAATTTGTTTCCATCACCAAGATTCCATTACAGAGATTCGATTTTGTTGAAAAATGAATTGTTCATAAGTGTGATCAACAAGTAAACAGGAGACATGCATCAGAGTGTGATTATTTTGTACACTTTATCCCTTACTCTACCAGGGCTTTGAAAAATGTGAGCTCAATTTTCGTATTTTTTATATGCATTTTTGAAAACCTTCCTTTCCTTTCATTGCAAGTTTGGTTGGAATGGAAGCTAAGATATTGATCTTTTGAGTAATGCATAGCCAAATTAGGAAATATTGGACAAAAATATGCAAATTAAGCGATTTTTGGCTAAATTTGGTCAACAAATGGCCAATTTTTGCACAAGTATAACTTCTTGTCAATATTGAAAACAGAGATTTGTGTCACATATTAAGATTCTTTAGCATCATTGGGAAGGAAATTTGATAATCTATAGTTTTTGGAAAGAAAGGAAATATAAAAAACACCGAAAATGATGAATCCTGAAACCTGCAGCAGAAATATTATAACGCAGTAGTCACGGTGAGACTTGAACCTGGTGCGCTCGCATGCTGGCCGCGCTCATATCCACTGCACCAGATGATCATTGAAAATGCTATTGTGAAATTTGATTATTATAGGAAAGGGTCCAAATCGAGGAGTTATGCATGTATTTATATATAAAACGAAAGGAAATTGCAGGCAATTTCAAACGACGGTTTAACAATGCATGTGCGATGTACAGTTTTGGTATACAATTTTTTGAGGAAAAAGTTTTAAAATGGCAGAAATTTTTTCCCCTAGCATTTTTTGAGTTTTACCCTTTTTCAAGCTACTTTTTCTCAAAAATCTGTAATATGACCCCCAATAAAAAAGCTACATTTGTGAAAGAAATATCCGAGTACTTTAAAATGATAACAAGATTACTCCTATAGGATTTTATAGTAAAGTCCCGATTTTATTTTGAGAAATAGGTGGTTTGAAAATGGCAATAATATTGCTGTGTGGTAGAGTAAGGAATTGGAATAAGATTATATGTATTTCAGCGGAAGTGCAAGTACAATAATAAGTGTCAATTTATCATCATATGATCTCACAAATAAGTGTTTTCCTCCCCACCCCTTCTCAGCTACCCTTGACTTAAGATTTGATTTGAACTTTCATTCCAAGACTTAACAAAGAGTTCAATGAGTAGTCGTCTTTTTTAAATGAAGAGTTTTTTACCTTTTCGAACTTTGTGAAATTAAAAGTCATATCAAGTACAACAAACTTGCTAATTTCAGCAAAGACGGTGGAAATTTCTTCCAAACTATGTTCTGTGTCATGCTTTAACCTCATCCAGCACTGTTGCAACTCCTTCCTCATCATGTGATCCCAACCTCATATCAAAACATCAACTATGGTCAATTCTTTCAAAAACTTTCAAGTTTTTGTTTTGAGAAGTGAAATTAGTGATGATCATTTTGTTTTTGGCCAAATGACTCTGTCTGGAATTCCTAGTCTCTGCATATCATGTAGTTTTGTGCTCTTTGTACATCTCTCTTAATTCCTAGTCTGCATATCATGTGGTTTTGTGCTCTTTGTACTTCTCTCTTAATTCCTAGTCTCTGCATATCATGTGGTTTTGTGCTCTTTGAACATCTCTTAAATCCTAGTTTCTGCATATCATGTGGTTTTGTGCTCTTTGTACTTCTCTCTTAAATCCTAATCTCTGCATATCATGTGGCTTTGTACTTCTCTCTAAATCCTAGTCTCTGCATATCATGTGGTTTTGTGCTCTTTGTACATCTCTTAATTCCTAGTCTTTGCATATAATGTGGTTTGGTGCTTTTTGTACATCTCTTGATTCCTAGTCTCTGCATATCATGTGGTTTTGTGCTCTTTGTACTTCTCTCTTAAATCCTAGTTTCTGCATATCATGTGGTTTTGTGCTCTTTGTACATCTCTCTTAATTCCTAGTCTCTGTATATCATGTAGTTTTGTGTTCTTTGTACATCTCTCTTAATTTCTAGTCTCTGCATATCATGTGGTTTTGTGCTCTTTGTACTTCTCTCTTAATTCCTAGTCTCTGTATATCATGTAATTTTGTGTTCTTTGTACATCTCTCTTAATTCCTAGTCTCTGTATATCATGTAGTTTTGTGTTCTTTGTACATCTCTCTTAATTCCTAGTCTCTGTATATCATGTGGTTTTGTGCTCTTTGTACATCTCTTAATTCCTAATCTCTGCATATCATGTGGTTTTGTGCTCTTTGTACATCTCTTAAATCCTAATCTCTGCATATCATGTGGTTTTGTGCTCTTTGTACTTCTCTCTTAATTCCTAGTCTCTGCATATCATGTGGTTTTGTGCTCTTTGAACATCTCTTAAATCCTAGTTTCTGCATATCATGTGGTTTTGTGCTCTTTGTACTTCTCTCTTAAATCCTAATCTCTGCATATCATGTGGCTTTGTACTTCTTTCTTAAATCCTAGTCTGCATATCATGTGGTTTTGTGCTCTTTGTACATCTCTTAATTCCTAGTCTTTGCATATAATGTGGTTTGGTGCTTTTTGTACATCTCTTGATTCCTAGTCTCTGCATATCATGTGGTTTTGTGCTCTTTGTACTTCTCTCTTAAATCCTAGTTTCTGCATATCATGTGGTTTTGTGCTCTTTGTACTTCTCTCTTAATTCCTAGTCTCTGTATATCATGTAGTTTTGTGTTCTTTGTACATCTCTCTTAATTCCTAGTCTCTGCATATCATGTGGTTTTGTGCTCTTTGTACTTCTCTCTTAATTCCTAGTCTCTGTATATCATGTAGTTTTGTGTTCTTTGTACATCTCTCTTAATTCCTAGTCTCTGTATATCATGTAGTTTTGTGTTCTTTGTACATCTCTCTTAATTCCTAGTCTCTGTATATCATGTGGTTTTGTGCTCTTTGTACATCTCTGAATTCCTAATCTCTGCATATCATGTGGTTTTGTGCTCTTTGTACATCTCTTAATTCCTAGTCTCTGCATATCATGTGGTTTTGTGCTCTTTGTACTTCTCTCTTAATTCCTAGTCTCTGCATATAATGTGGTTTTGTGCTCTTTGTACTTCTCTCTTGATTCCTAGTCTCTGCATATCATGTGGTTTTGTGCTCTTTGTACTTCTCTTTTAAATCCTAGTTTCTGCATATCATGTGGTTTTGTGCTCTTTGTACATCTCTCTTAATTCCTAGTCTCTGTATATCATGTAGTTTTGTGTTCTTTGTACATCTCTCTTAATTCCTAGTCTCTGCATATCATGTGGTTTTGTGCTCTTTGTACTTCTCTCTTAATTCCTAGTCTCTGCATATCATGTGGTTTTGTGCTTTTTGTACTTCTCTCTTAAATCCTAATCTCTGCATATCATGTGGTTTTGTGCTCTTTGTACTTCTCTCTTAATTCCTAGTCTCTGCATATCATGTGGTTTTGTGCTCTTTGTACATCTCTTAAATCCTAGTCTCTGCATATAATGTGGTTTGGTGCTCTTTGTACTTCTCTCTTAATTCCTAGTCTCTGTATATCATGTAGTTTTGTGTTCTTTGTACTTCTCTCTTAAATCCTAGTCTCTGCATATCATGTGGTTTTGTGCTCTTTGTACATCTCTCTTAATTCCTAGTTTCTGCATATCATCATGTGGTGGTTTTGTGCTCTTTGTACTTCTCTCTTAATTCCTAGTCTCTGCATATCATGTGGTTTTGTGCTCTTTGTACTTCTCTCTTAATTCCTAGTCTCTGCATATCATGTGGTTTTGTGCTCTTTGTACATCTCTCTTAATTCCTAGTCTCTGCATATCATGTGGTTTTGTGCTCTTTGTACATCTCTTGATTCCTAATCTCTGTATATCATGTGGATTTGTACTCTTTGTACTTCTCTCTTAATTCCTAGTCTCTGCATATCATGTGGTTTTGTGCTCTTTGAACATCTCTTAATTTCTAGTCTCTGCATATCATGTGGTTTTGTGCTCTTTGTACATCTCTTGATTCCTAATCTCTGTATATCATGTGGATTTGTACTCTTTGTACTTCTCTCTTAATTCCTAGTCTCTGCATATCATGTGGTTTTGTGCTCTTTGAACATCTCTTAATTTCTAGTCTCTGCATATCATGTGGTTTTGTGCTCTTTGTACATCTCTTGATTCCTAATCTCTGTATATCATGTGGATTTGTACTCTTTGTACTTCTCTCTTAATTCCTAGTCTCTGCATATCATGTGGTTTTGTGCTCTTTGAACATCTCTTGATTCCTAATCTCTGTATATCATGTGGTTTTGTGCTCTTTGTACTTCTCTCTTAATTCCTAGTCTCTGCATATCATGTGGTTTTGTGCTTTTTGTACTTCTCTCTTAAATCCTAATCTCTGCATATCATGTGGTTTTGTGCTCTTTGTACTTCTCTCTTAATTCCTAGTCTCTGCATATCATGTGGTTTTGTGCTCTTTGTACATCTCTTAAATCCTAGTCTCTGCATATAATGTGGTTTGGTGCTCTTTGTACTTCTCTCTTAATTCCTAGTCTCTGTATATCATGTAGTTTTGTGTTCTTTGTACTTCTCTCTTAAATCCTAGTCTCTGCATATCATGTGGTTTTGTGCTCTTTGTACATCTCTTAAATCCTAGTTTCTGCATATCATGTGGTTTTGTGCTCTTTGTACATCTCTCTTAATTCCTAGTCTCTGCATATCATGTGGTTTTGTGCTCTTTGTACTTCTCTCTTAATTCCTAGTCTCTGCATATCATGTGGTTTTGTGCTCTTTGTACTTCTCTCTTAATTCCTAGTCTCTGCATATCATGTGGTTTTGTGCTCTTTGTACATCTCTCTTAATTCCTATTCTCTGCATATCATGTGGTTTTGTGCTCTTTGTACATCTCTTGATTCCTAATCTCTGTATATCATGTGGATTTGTACTCTTTGTACTTCTCTCTTAATTCCTAGTCTCTGCATATCATGTGGTTTTGTGCTCTTTGAACATCTCTTAATTTCTAGTCTCTGCATATCATGTGGTTTTGTGCTCTTTGTACATCTCTTGATTCCTAATCTCTGTATATCATGTGGATTTGTACTCTTTGTACTTCTCTCTTAATTCCTAGTCTCTGCATATCATGTGGTTTTGTGCTCTTTGAACATCTCTTAATTTCTAGTCTCTGCATATCATGTGGTTTTGTGCTCTTTGTACATCTCTTGATTCCTAATCTCTGTATATCATGTGGATTTGTACTCTTTGTACTTCTCTCTTAATTCCTAGTCTCTGCATATCATGTGGTTTTGTGCTCTTTGTACATCTCTTGATTCCTAATCTCTGTATATCATGTGGTTTTGTGCTCTTTGTACATCTCTTGATTCCTAATCTCTGTATATCATGTGGTTTTGTGCTCTTTGTACTTCTCTCTTAATTCCTAGTCTCTGCATATCATGTGGTTTTGTGCTCTTTGTACTTGATTGATTGATTGATTTTCCTATTTTCTATTTTCATGCATATATTACAAAATTTATAATGAAAACACATAACAATTTATGAGAAAATGGTGGAAGGGCTTAGAAGCTGGAGCTTTTACAAGCTTTTACTTTTACAAGCTTTTACTTTAATTTCTCTCTTAATTCCTAGTCTCTGCATATCATGTGGTTCTCTTTGTACTTCTTTCTCTACAGCAATCCACTGAAGAACTTGCAGATGTGTGGCTTCCATTTCAGGACAACGTCAAAGACCTTGATGGCAAACTAGAGGAAATCATGGCAAAGATCACTCAAAGGAAAGCTGAAAGCTGAGCTACAAAGCTGATCGCCTTAGTTGGAAGTGCAGCTGTACAACTCAACAGCAAAGTGTATAGCTGAGCAGCAAAGGTTAAAGCTAAGCAGCAAAGCTTCACAGCTGTACACTAAATAAGATGCTGAGCTGCAAAGTTTTAAGATGAGCTGCAAGGCTGAAAAGCTAAACTGCAAAGTTAAAAGATCATGAAAGTCACATAGTAAAAAAAAATTGCCAATTATAAGACCTGTATCCAGTATATGGGAGACCTGTATCCAGTATATGGGAGACCTGTATCCAGTATATGGGAGACCTGTATCCAATATATTGGAGACCTGTATCCAATATATGGGAGACCTGTATCCAGTATATGGGAGACCTGTATCCAATATATGGGAGACCTGTATCCAGTATATGGGAGACCTGTATCCAATATATAGGAGAGCTGTATCCAATATATAGGAGAGCTGTATCCAGTATATGGGAGACCTGTATCCAATATATAGGAGAGCTGTATCCAGTATATTGGAGACCTATATCCAGTATATGGGAGACCTGTATCCAATATATGGGAGACCTATATCCAGTATATGGGAGACCTAAATCCAGTATATGGGAGACCTGTATCCAATATATGGGAGACCTGTATCCAGTATATTGGAGACCTGTATCCAATATATGGGAGAGCTGTATCCAGTATATGGGAGACCTGTATCCAGTATATGGGAGACCTGTATCCAATATATAGGAGATCTGTATCCAATATATAGGAGAGCTGTATCCAATATATGGGAGACCTGTATCCAGTATATTGGAGACCTGTATCCAGTATATAGGAGAGCTGTATCCAGTATATGGGAGACCTGTATCCAATATATAGGAGAGCTGTATCCAATATATGGGAGACCTGTATCCAGTATATGGGAGACCTGTATCCAGTATATGGGAGACCTGTATCCAATATATAGGAGAGCTGTATCCAATATATGGGAGACCTGTATCCAGTATATTGGAGACCTGTATCCAGAATATAGGAGAGCTGTATCCAGTATATGGGAGACCTGTATTTAGTACATGGGAGACCTGTATCCAATATATGGGAGATCTGTATCCAGTACATGGGAGAGCTGTATCCAATATAGGGGAGGCAAAATTGATCAACAGTTAGATATTTAGAGGATCTCCTGACATTGAAAGTGAAATTAAATGAATTAAGTTTTGTCACATGTATGGTTGTACCTTCTTATTTAAAATACAGGGAACAATCTTGAGATGGGATCTAACTTGGGCAGGGTAGATGAGGTGGGGAAATAGTTTGATGAGGACAGGAAATAGTTTGATTAGGACAGGAAATGGTTTAATGAGGACAGGACACGGTTTGATGAGGACAGAAAATGTTTGATAAGGACAGGAAATGGTTTTATGAGGACAAGAAATGGTTTGATAAGCAAAGGAAATGGTTTGATGAGGACAGGAAATGGTTTGATGAGAACAGAAAATGGTTTGATGAGGACAGTAAATGGTTTGATGAGGACAGGAAATGGTTTGACGAGGACAGGAAATGGTTTGATGAGGACAGGAAATGGTTTGATGAGGACAGGAAATGGTTTGATGAGGACAGAAAATGGTTTGATTAGGACAGGAAATGGTTTGATGAGGACAGGAAATGGTTTGATGAGGAAAGGAAATGGTTTGATGAGGTCAGGAAATAGTTTGAAGAGGACATGAATTGACTTCTCTGCAAACTATATTCCACTATATTGATTGATGATGTGACTTGCTCATATTTTAACAACAGATTTTTAAGATCATCTGTGCAATAAGACTCACACTTAAAATGAACTTTTGCCATTAGTCCATGAAACCATGTATATTGATTATTTTGGGGGGTGGGGGTGAATTCTGTACATCAAAGATGTGCATGCTTGAGTTGCTATAACTTTGCATTTTGATATAATGAAAGTTTTGAATTAACTCTTTATTGTTTTGAAAAAACTAACATTAGAAAACACATACTTCAGAAAATAATATATTGCAAATCTAATCAAAGGTTTGTCTGACAAAACTGGTCTTCATTTGAGCAAATATATCATTTTCATCATGTTTGTGTCATTCTAATCTGAGGTACACGCCAAGCAGTTGGTTTAATGTTAATGTGTTTTATCCGAAGAATGGAAATTTGAGATTTTAATTTCTGAAAATAAACTCTCTTAAAATATTACTCATAAATGTCTTGCAGAAATAATTATTCCTTCTTGGTTTTGTAATTTGTTGAGATGATGTAAAATTATGTGGTAATAAAGACATTGTAATACATCTATTTTGTACCATCTGCTTTTATCTCAATGTATGTAATGTGAATAGTGCAGTAATCACAAGGATTTGCTAATCACTTGTAATCAAACGTTTGCAGGTATATGATACCAAATTGAGATGGTGGTGTAACTTAATTTTTTGCAGCAGGGGTACTGACACTAAATGTGCTGAGTTTGAATGGTTGCTTAAGTTTTCAGAAATTTGGGAGTTATAACTCTCATTTTTCCAATGTTTTAATCATGATCCTAAATTTTGCAATGTTTTTAATTATCCCAAGATTTAAAATCACTTTATTGTCTTTGCTGCAAGTTTCAAAAAGTGCAAAAATGGTCAAGTAGCTGAGAATTGTCTCCATGGTTTATGAAGAGCAATCCTTTTCAGATCTCTTATTGTTGAATTTTAATGAATTTCAAAATTACTGATACATGTAAAAAACTGATTATTTTATTAATGGCCCTGGGGCAGGCAGGTTAACACATTAATGGCCTTGGGCCAGGCAGGTTAACACATTAATGGCCCTGGGGCAGGCAGGTTAACACATTAATGGCCCTGGGGCAGGCAGGTTAACACATTAATGGCCCTGGGCTAGGCAGGTTAACACATTAATGGCCCTGGGGCAGGCAAGTTAACACATTAATGGCCCTGGGGCAGGCAGGTTAACACATTAATGGCCCAGGGGCAGGCAGGTTAACACATTAATGGCCCTGGGGCAGGCAGGTTAACACATTAATGGCCCTGGGGCAGGCAAGTTAACTTATTAATGGCCCTGGGGCAGGCAGCTTAACACATTAATGGCCCTGGGGCAGGCAGGTTAACACATTAATGGCCCTGGGGCAGGCAAGTTAACTTATTAATGGCCCTGGGGCAGGCAGGTTAACACATTAATGGCCCTGGGGCAGGCAGGTTAACACATTAATGGCCCTGGGGCAGGCAGGTTAACACATTAATGGCCCTGAGGCAGGCAGGTTAACACATTAATGGCCCTGGGGCAGGCAGGTTAACACATTAATGGCCCTGGGGCAGGAAGGTTAACACATTAATGGCCCTGGGGCAGGAAGGTTAACACATTAATGAGCCAGGGGCAGGAAGGTTAACACATTAATGGCCCTGGGGCAGGCAGGTTAACACATTAATGGCCCTGGGGCAGGCAGGTTAACACTTTAAGTTGTAGGATGTTAATAGGTCTAACCCTGGACAGGGATGAGTGGGCTTCTCAGGTTGGAGATGGATTGTTTTACTAGAAACACTTCAGGATGGAGATGTATTGTTGTATCTAGAAACACTCCAGGTTGGAGATGGATTGTTGTATCTAGAAACACCTCAGGTTGGAGATGGATTGTATCTAGAAACACCTCAGGTTGGAGATGGATTGTATCTAGAAACACCTCAGGTTGGAGATGGATTGTATCTAGAAACACCTCAGGTTGGAGATAAATTGTTGTATCTAGAAACACTCAGGTTGGAGATGGATTGTTGTATCTAGAAACACTTCAGGTTGGAGATGGATTGTTTTATCTAGAAACACTCCAGGTTGGAGATGGATTGTTGTATCTAGAAACACTTCAGGTTGGAGATGGATTGTTGTATCTAGAAACACCTAGGTTGGAGATGGATTGTATCTAGAAACACTCCAGGTTGGAGATGGATTGTTGTATCTAGAAACACCCAGGTTGGAGATGGATTGTATCTAGAAACACCTCAGGTTGGAGATAAATTGTTGTATCTAGAAACACCTCAGGTTGGAGATGGATTGTTGTATCTAGAAACACTCCAGGTTGGAGATGGATTGTTGTATCTAGAAACACCTCAGGTTGGAGATGGATTGTATCTAGAAACACCTCAGGTTGGAGATGGATTGTTGTATCTAGAAACACTCCAGGTTGGAGATGGATTGTTGTATCTAGAAACACTTCAGGTTGGAGATGGATTGTTGTATCTAGAAACACTCCAGGTTGGAGATGGATTGTTGTATATAGAAACACTTCAGGTTGGAGATGGATTGTTGTATCTAGAAACACTCCAGGTTGGAGATGGATTGTTGTATCTAGAAACACTCCAGGCTGGAGATGGATTGTTGTATCTAGAAACACTCCAGGCTGGAGATGGATAGTTGTATCTAGAAACACTTCAGATTGGAGATAAATTGTTGTATCTAGAAACACCTCAGGTTGGAGATGGATTGTTGTATCTAGAAACACTCCAGGTTGGAGATGGATTGTTGTATCTCGAAACACCTCAGGTTGGAGATGGATTGTATCTAGAAACACCTCAGGTTGGAGATGGATTGTATCTAGAAACACCTCAGGTTGGAGATGGATTGTATCTAGAAACACCTCAGGTTGGAGATGGATTGTTGTATCTAGAAACACCTCAGGTTGGAGATGGATTGCATCTAGAAACACCTCAGGTTGGAGATGGATTGTATCTAGAAACACCTCAGGTTGGAGATGGATTGTATCTAGAAACACCTCAGGTTGGAGATGGATTGTATCTAGAAACACCTCAGGTTGGAGATGGATTGTATCTAGAAACACCTCAGGTTGGAGATAAATTGTTGTATCTAGAGACACCTCAGGTTGGAGATGGATTGTTGTATCTAGAAACACCTCAGGTTGGAGATGGATTGTATCTAGAAACACCTCCGGTTGGAGATGGATTGTATCTAGAAACACCTCAGGTTGGAGATGGATTGTATCTAGAAACACCTCAGGTTGGAGATGGATTGTATCTAGAAACACCTCAGGTTGGAGATGGATTGTTGTATGTAGAAACACCTCAGGTTGGAGATGGATTGTATCTAGAAACACCTCAGGTTGGAGATAAATTGTTTTATCTAGAAACACCTCAGGTTGGAGATGGATTGTTGTATCTAGAAACACTCCAGGTTGGAGATGGATTGTTGTATCTAGAAACACGTCAGGTTGGAGATGGATTGTTGTATCTAGAAACACTTCAGATTGGAGATGGATTGTTGTATCTAGAAACACTCCAGGTTGGAGATGGATTGTTGTATCTAGAAACACTCCAGGTTGGAGATGGATTGTTGTATCTAGAAACACTTCAGGTTGGAGATGGATTGTTGTATCTAGAAACACTCCAGGTTGGAGATGGATTGTTGTATCTAGAAACACTCCAGGCTGGAGATGGATTGTATCTAGAAACACTCCAGGTTGGAGATGGATTGTTGTATCTAGAAACACTTCAGGTTGGAGATGGATTGTTGTATCTAGAAACACTCCAGGTTGGAGATGGATTGTATCTAGAAACACCTCAGGTTGGAGATGGATTGTATCTAGAAACACCTCAGGTTGGATATAAATTGTTGTATCTAGAAACACCTCAGGTTGGAGATGGATTGTTGTATCTAGAAACACTCCAGGTTGGAGATGGATTGTATCTAGAAACACCTCAGGTTGGAGATGGATTGTATCTAGAAACACCTCAGGTTGGAGATGGATTGTTGTATCTAGAAACACTTTTTAGTGACAAGTTCTTGAACCACACTGTTTTAGGTTTAATTGGGACTACGTTGCAGCTCTTGGAAAAGATGGAATTTGGTCCTCGTTTGCATATTCAGGAAATGTAGAAAATTAGAATGATAGAGCTGACAACATACAATTTATAATGAAGTGTCTTGGCAATGAATAGCAAAAGAACAATCAGACTGCTGGAATAGAGTGAAACATTATAGACCTATGATAATCTGCGAATTAATAGACTTGTGAAAATCTGCAAATTAATCTGTACTGAATTTTCATTCTGATTTGGTAGATCAGTTATATCTGGTTTATAAGGGCAACAAAAAGTTGAGCTTGTTTTTATTGGAAGTGTCAGATTTAAGTTGAAGGCTGGGGGTGGAGGGAGGAGGGGAATCGTGGTGCAATGAAATGAGTGGAGTTTATAGTGAAGGTTGGAATGATGAGTCGATTAAGAGTGTATTTGGTAATTGAGTGGGTGGCAACAGGTGGGTTGGGGAATGGCTCTCTAAAATTTATAATGAAGTGTCTTGGGAATGAATAGCAAAATAATTATAAGTCTTCACTTGAATAGAGTGGAAACATAGTAGACTTATAATAATATGCAAATTTGAATGTTCATTCTGATTTGGTAGATAGATTAGTTCATCTGGTTTATAAGGAGAGAAAAGTTGAGCATGTTTCTATTGGTAGTGTCAAGTTAAGGTTGGGTGAGCTGTAGTGCATTGGAGTAAGCGCAGGGTATAGTGAAAGTTGAAATGATGAGTTGGTTAAGAGTTTATTTGGTAGATGAGTGGATGGCAACAGGGGGGTTGAGGTAGTAGGTGAATGAATAATGGTAGGTGAATGTGGTATGGTAGGTGAATGTGGTATGGTAGGTGAATGGGGATGGTAGGTGAATGGGGGAGGATAGGGGAATAGGGCATGTGGAATAGAGGATGGTAGATGAACAGAGAGTGGCAGGTGAAAGGGAATTGTAGGTGAATGGGCATGCTAGGTTAATAGAAGAGGGGATGGGAGTTGGAGGAAAGAATGTTAGGTGGAAGATGGTATAATGATTGGTAGATGGGATGGCATGTGGGACAGGGTAGGATGGCATGTGGGACAGGATGGCATGTGGGAGAGGATGGCATGTGGAACAGGGTACCATGGAATGTGGGACAGAATGTCATGGCATATAGGACAGGGTGAGATAGTGTGTGGGACAGGGTGGCGTGGTGGTGTAATGGCATTTATGACAGGCTGGAATGGCTCGTGGTACATGGATGCATGGCATGTGGGACAGGGTAGGATGCACATGGTACAGGAAGGGCTGGCATATGGGACAAGGTGGCATGGTATATGAGACATGGTGGCAAGGCATATGGTGGGATGTCATCTTGATTGCAGGTGTGATGGCATATGGGTCATGTGTGGTGGAATGATATATGGATTACCTGTAGAAATGGATGTAAGATATGACCAGTGGCATAGCCAGAGGGGGCGATTGTCCCCCTTCCCCTTCTTCCCTCTCCCTCAATATTTTAACCCATCGCTTTAGATTAGTGCCGTCTGTTCAGATTGGTGCCATAAGTTTAGATTGGTGTTGTCGGTTGAGATCAGTGCTAACAGTACACTTGCATCAACTTCATTAATATGTGTGTAGTGCAATAGTCATAGTGTCGATTGGGATTAGTGCCAAGTGTCCAATAATCATCATTATCATATCGAGCGAACTCGGGTACTGTCGACAAAGATTATCCACTGCTTGCGATCATCCATGGCACCTGGCAGGACATCTCTTTCAATTCCAGTGTCCTTCTCAAGAACATCAATGTAGGTTATTGCTGGCCTAACACGACTTCTTTTTCCATGTTTTGGGTTCCAGAGAAGTGTCTGATGTATGACTTCATCTCTGCTCCTCCAACAGTGGCCAGCAAATTTAAGGCGCCTTGCCTGGATGACTTCAGAAATAGGCTGTAAGTTTCCATAAAGTTGGCTGTTAGGGAGGTGCTGTTGCCATGACACACTAAGGGCAAATCTCAGCAATTTTGTGTGTGTACCATCCAGTCTCCTTGAAAGTGCATCTGTCATAGTCCATCCCTCAGATCCATAGAACAGCACACTTTCAAGAGCTGCTTTGAAGAAATTGATTTTGAGATCTCTGGAGAGATCACTACGCTATATGTTGCTCAGCTTGGAACAGGCAGTCCATGCTTTTCCAATTCGGACATCTATGTCTTTCTTGGTGGAGTCCACCCACGAACCAAGATACTGAAAGTTGGTGAATTGCTTTAAAGTGGTACCGTTAATGTCCTTGAGGCTAGCTTGTGGATGCTTGTACATCATGTACTCAGTCTTTTGACTATTTATTGTCAGACCAACCTCTTTGGCAGCCTGTTCAACTCTGTGTAATAGATGTTCAACATCAGCAATGTTGTCTGACTCCAGTAATCATGTAATAAAATGTTATTTTGACAAGTAATTGATCATAAGTATGGTAGGCTGTAAATTTAAACATTGGGGAAAGGAGCCCCCAGCTTGCTATTTAGCCCTACACCACTGGCTATCCCTCGCACAGAGCTATATTTATTCATCCAGCTCGGATGAATGATTATGATATAGTAGACGCAGCTTTGTCCAAACCAACTCGTATTCAGTCTCCTTTTAACAATGGGAAAGAGACCGGTGCATATAGTAAGCATACGTGGGCTTACATTTTTCTGCATACACAGTCAACCATTATGTCTCACCAGGTAATGGAATTTCCTGGGAAATTTTTCTGAACTTTCAACCAAAAACAGTGAGTTTTAACTTTTCCTCATTACTATCAAGATTGTATTATATACCTGATTTCATTCTTGACATTCATGTCATCTCCTTCCCAATTAATTTATACATGGGAGAAAAAAGAAGCTGGATATCTAGTAATTTCATCCGTTGCAGTTTGCTATGATACTTCCCGAATGACTTATAATACCATGTGCTGTCGTGTCAGGCTGTGTAATTTGGAAAACTGCCGCTGAAATCCTCAGGCTGGATCAAGGACATTTGAATTTAAATGAAATTGTTAGCGTACAGGACTCTATTCAATGGTATGGAGGGGAGGGGTGCGCTCTTACTCGTAGCTGGTACCTCAGATCACCAGGGCCGTAATTCTCATTTGAAAGTGGGGAGGGGGGGCTGCAGACCCTCTTCCCCTGCCCCGTATGCTTATGGTAGTGATTCTACCATCTGACTATGGGAAATTGGCGCCCTCATTACCAATTTCTTTGTAATTGTTAATGCATTATAACAATAAATTAAAAGATTGATTGAACTTATTTGTGCCTGATTCTACAAATCTATACAGAACTTTATACCATATATATTTCCGTCTAACAGGATAAAAGTTTGGAATGCTTTCTTCACCAGTTTGTTTCTTTTGAGTTCCTCTTTCATATGAGATGAACTTGCGTGACCACTAAACTAATCCGTTAAAGTTATATGGATAGTCCACTGACCTAATCTGTTATATGTATGTATATGTATATTGAAAGAGCATTCATTATATTCTTAGTAGAAGTCTTTAAATGGTGGCAATAACACGCATAGTTTTTAAGTTATGACAAATGAATCTTTGTAACAAATTCAGCCTTTGTACAGTTGTAAAGGTGACTACATGTATGTATGAACAGGGATACTCCTAATATTATTTAATGTAATTTTCATGTTTTTCCCAAATTTAAAACAGAGGCTCTTAGATTGAGTTTTACTGTTAAATCTGGGTGATAATATCTAATTTCCTGTTCACTGTAGCCAACTTCTCTCATTAAATACATTTTTGAGGACCAAAAACAAAAACTTAACATCAGTAGTTTCTTATAGTCTGATATAGTTGTCCCACTCTGAGGTCACAAAATATCGTGTTTTATGCTAATCGGATATCTAAGTTTGAGAACGCTGTAACATGGCTAATTTTCAACCAATTTTGATGAAGCATTTGGCTTTTTGCATGGTTTTCTGTATATTTTAAGCTCATGCGATGGCGACCTCTAAGTTTCTATGCATGTTTGTGGTCGGTTTATCGTGATAGGAATCTGCCGCATTACTTTTGATACATTTTTTTTATCATTTATAACAGGGTATTTCATTCCTGCAACATCGAAAAAAAAGAAAAATGGGAACCCAACGTTTAAGATTGGATTGTTTTTTTCCCCAAAATATAGATTCGTCAAATGGTCAGAACTGTTCGGGTACTTCAACAAGCTTTGACATTCCAAGTGCTTATTATGTTTATAGATTTTAAACAGGCACTTTCTCAACAAAAAAAGAGGGGTCCTTCGGTAATAATGTATTACAAATCTGTGCGATTTTATATTTAAATACATGAACTGAGACAGAGAGGAAGAGAGGGGGCACGTGATACAGAACCGGCTCATTTTAAAAGTTTGACAACATTTACACAAGTTTGTAGTAAATTATTAAAAACCTTTTTTTTTACACAAATAAGGCATTACCCGCGAACTTCACACCATCGGCCTCAAAGGCCACCTCCCCATCTTTATTCAAAACTTCCTCTCACCCAGGCACTTCCAAGTTCGTATTGGCCACACTCTCTTCAACCCCTACTCCCAATAAGAGGGCGTCCCACTCTCTTCAACCTGAGCATTAACGACATTGCGGACAACCACGGCTTCAACATCAAACGTGGACAACTTCACCATCTTCTACTCCTCCCCTAGCTTTCCTTTTGTCGAAAATAGGCTCCAACTCAGCCTCAACCGGATGCAAGACTGGTGCGACAATAACGGTTTTAAATTCTCCAAACACAAGACAGTCTGCATGCACTTCTGTCATTCTAAGAACCTCCACCCCAACCCGAATCTTATGCTCATGGCAATCGCATCCCTAAATTTGACCACACTAAGTTCCTGGGCTTAACCTTAGACCCAAGCTCTCCATCAAGCAATATATAACCAACCTCAAACAGAAATGCAACAGCTCTCTCAACATTCTCCACCTCCTCTTTAACACCACTTAGGGTATGAACCCCAGTGCTTTCCTCAAAATATTCAGGCTCACCATTCGTGCCGAGCTTGACTACGGCTAATGAAGCCCTCATGCTTTGTCTGGGTACCACAAGACCTCCCCCTTACCAGCCCTCACGTTGAAGCCAACGAAAACCCCTTTCTGCTAAGGTGTAGAAAGCTTAGCCTCTCCTACCTCACCAACACCCAGAACCCTGCTTACAACCTCATTAGGTACCCCAATTTCACCACCATCGTTGATAGGACTAATACCTTATCCCCTCCCTTCAGCTTACGCATCAAATCAGATATCCTCCATCTCGGCATCAACCCCGCCACTCTTGGCATCTTCTCCTGGCCCACTTTTCCTCCCTGTGCCACCGCCTCTCTTCTATCCACACACATCACAAAACCCACCCTAACCTCATCATCAACCTCCACAAGCAAATCAAAGACCAATTCTCAAACTACACCTCCATCTATACTGCTGGCTTTAAAGAAGGCGAGAAGACAGTTGCTGCTGCCGTCATCCAAGACACCACCCTCAGTAGCGGACTTCCTGACTACTCGTCCATCTTCTTGACCGAGGCCAAGGCCATCCTCCTCGCCCTCAACTTTATTTAGTACTCCCCGCTCAGCCACTTTGCCATCTTCTCCGACTCCAAGACTGTCCTTCTTTACTCAGTCTTAAATGGGATAACCCCACATCTTACCCCCTCCTCTGTAAAATCCTTTCGCCCGCCCCCTCCCTTTGCAGGAAAAGTATTATTTTCTTCTGGATACCCGGCCATGTTCGCATCCCTGGCAATGACAGAGCTGATGCAGCCGCTAAGCTTGCCCTCAACCTCCCCTACCCCCTTTCCCAAAACCCTTTGTGACATCAAACCGCTTATTGCTTCCCTTGTTCGTGACCGCTGGCAAACCTCATGGGACGCCCAAATTGATAACAAACTCTACGTCATCCAGCCCACCATTCCGATCAAACCCACCAACCACAACCTCTCCCGTGTCGACAACGTTTAAATTACCCGCCTTAGAATAGGTCACCCACTCCCGCCTCCTTATTGGCTCCCCACCCCACCACTCCCCTCTGCAACAATTACAATTGCACCCTTACAGTCCACCACGTCCTCCTTACTTTCCCCTTGTATAATTTTCCCAGAGCTTCCCTCGCTTCCCACAACTTAATAGCCGAACTTTTCCAGAAAAACCCTCCGGATAAAATTACATCCTTTCTTCATCCTTCCTCTACAACCATATTTAGTCCTCCTTTCCCGCCCCTCTCTCTACTTTTGTTTTTTTCTTCTTCACCCATGCACTTCCTCTCTCGATCCCAGCTTTCTGACTTTTAGTTGCCGTGTTTCTCTCAATCTCCCCTGGGTTTTTTTTTCTTTCTACCTCTGGAATGATGTAATCTCTCAGGCACAATTAGACCATCGCTGTCGTGGTGCCGTTAAGCCCTCATCAAACAAAAAACCAAAAATAACAAAACATTATATTTCCACATTCTGCATTTTCATGGTTTTGTGTTTTGTATATGGTGCATCTCTCTTGGACATGAATTTTGACTCTTATAATACACCTTCTTACTATGCGTTGTGACATACTTTTCTTCCCTTGAAATGTCAATTTTGCGAGAGCTTCCGGAGACTACGCCCCTGGACCACACCAGGGGACCCATACCGGGGTTTCGCCCCTGGACCACACCAGGGGCCTTTAATCGGGCCCCTGGACTCCACGCCGACAAGTCGAGCGCTTTGCGCTAAAAGTGGCACCCTTAGTGTCACCTCAACTACACCACTACATATCTTGTCAGTTCAAATCCGCCCCCCCCTCACATATACAAATCTTGGCTACGCCACTGGATGGGACATGCAGAACAGAGGGTTGGATGGCAGTTGTGACAGGGTGGAAAGCATGTTATTATCGGCGAGGGGATTTGTATCGTTTGTGATGTCTGGTTATTTTTTATTGACTCGCCTTCCTAATTCATAAAGTTTACAGCAGTGAGGACATTTTTAATAGGAGGTAGATGGGGGTGTCACCACACATGGTTCGGTCTTTGAATGGGGTAATAAGCTGGGGCGTTCTTATAAACACAGTGGGTGCCCAGCGGAGCTTGCTGGGTATAAGGAATATGAAAATTTCACAAAGGGTTTGATAAAGGGTTCTTATGTTCGCTCAAAGCAAACAAACAAAGTTGTTGGTACCCTCATGGTAATGATGGTGTTACTATCAAAAGTGGTGAGGATATGGCTGAGGTTTTGGTTAACTACTTTTTGTCTGTTTTTACTTAAGAGTCCCCTGCTGCTGATGTTGTGGATTATTTTAGTGTCCATGAAGGATGTTGATATTTTTCAGTTGAT